>JANBOK010000417.1:0-13425 GCA_027595805.1 Coemansia sp. Benny D160-2
GAACGAGAGAACGAGAGAAGAGAAATAAAATTAAACCAACAACTACAGAACCTTGTTAATGTTGTTGCTGACTTGCTTTGCTTCAGAGCTTTACGGAGGGAAATGGATTTAAACTTTTAGGCCAATTGAATGAGCGATAAAAGAGAAAAAGGAAGGAAAGAGAAAAAAGCGAGGGGGGAAGGAAGAAAAATAAACAGACCCAAGTTTTGCTGGTTGTTTTACCAAGACAAGAGAAGGCAGAAATAAAAGTAATAAGAAATTCAACAAGACACTGGCGAACAGGCGGGGGAGGCTTCTGGCTTTTTCTTTAGAACAGATGGGGGGAGTTTGGGATTCCCTTCCTCCTCGCTTTTCTCTTCTCCCATCCAACCACCGGCGAAGCACACAGCCAAACCAAACCCCTCCCCCCAAAAACTCACGAGGAGGGAATAAGGTGGCATGCACGTGAGCACAGGAAATGGGAGGGCCCAGACCTCGGCCAGAAATTAAGGAGAAACGGAAATAAATGGACCTTTTCCGATGACACACAGACACCAGCCAGCAGCAGCAGCAGCAGCAGCAACAACAACAACATTCCCAACAAAAAAGTTATCAATCCCTTTTCTCCTTTTCCCTTTCTCTTTTCCGCTCGCGCACAGTGGGAAAACAACAAAAAGCACAAACAACTTTCAACGTTGTTTTCGTCTCTCGCTCCATCCGCATGTGTGGGTTGTTGACGGCTCACAATCCGTTGTCATCTGGCCAATCGCAGCCATCTCCGCACCAAGAGAGGAAAATCACAATCGGCCCAGAAACTGCTGATGTAGTTGATTGATTGATTGACTAATAGATTGACTGACTAAAAATTACCAGCAAGCCAGCCCGCTCTCAGACAGCGCTGGATCTGAATGTGGATCTGGACCTATCCGAAAGAAAACTGCCTATCACACGCGCCAGGCATTCAGCATCAGCTGCTGCACGCACATCAGCGCCTCGTAGCGCACCTCGGCAGACTGGCTGGCAGTCATCAGGCCCATGATGCGCGTCTTGGCGCCGATGCGCGCAAGCAGCTTCTTGCCGTCGGGATTGAACTTGACGTACTGCGAGAGATCGTGGCAGGCAACCGACTGCGCCGTCTCGCTCGCCGACGGCGAATCCAGAACAGCCGCAAGCTGGCGCACCACGCGATGGTTGTGCTCGTCCATCTTGGCCACGTGGAGCTTCCAGAACTGCTCGGACCGATGCGCCGGGCTCCACTCGAGCTTCCCCGACGCCACTTCGTTGAGGTACTCGTCCCACGTGGTCATCACGCCAGTGTGCGCCGCCAGATCCTCGCTCAGCTGCTGGATGCTTGCGCGAAGATCTTCGTCCTTGAGGTTGCGCCCTGTTGCCAGCGTCGTCAGACACGCTGGCACCTTGGCAACCAGCATGTTTGGCACGTTGGCTGCCGCTGCCTTGTCGTCGTCGCCAAGCATGTTCTTCCACGTCTCGACGATGATCCGGATCACCTTCTCCTTCACCGCCGACCGCGCAATGTCAACCAGCACGGGAATCACATCGTACCGCTTGTTCAGGGTTGCCGCAATCGGCTTCTCGAATGTCAGCAGCCACAGGCAGAACACGACCTCGTATTGCGTCTGCGGCACCGCAACCACGCCAGTCGCCGCCGCAGCCGGCCGCGCACCCGACGAAGACGCCCCGTTGCCGCCATTGCCACGCACCGTGCGCCGCAGGACATCCACCATCTGCGCCAGACACGACGCTGACTCGTTGTACAGCACACTGCGCGCACGCTGCACACGCAGCAGAGACTGCGTCACCTGCAGCGCAACATCAACCACCGAAGTCAGCTCGCTGCGCATGCACCGCTCCAGATACGCAAACATGCGGGTGAACGAAAAGTTGCGCACTGCTGCTGCGCGGCCGCTGGTCTTCAGAGACACGCCAACAAGCACGCCAGCCATAATCTTGCACGCCTTCAGACCAAGGTAGTCGTCCTTCCGCTCTGTGCACCGGAACATCGCCTTGGTTAGGGCCTCCATATTGTCGGCCGCCAGCACCTTCACCGCCTCCGAGGCCGCCCTGCCGTTCTTGTCCTCTACGACAAGGTCGTCCAGCATCACCAGCAGATACTGTAACGCATCGATGCTGGACAGCTTCTCGGCCAGCCCAACCAGAAGCGGGATAAACCGCACAAGCTGGCTATCTGTTCCCTCGCTTCCGTCCTGCTCGCCAGTACTGCGTTGCTGCTGCTCCTTTTGCGACAACTGCTGGAACTCCTTAAGCCGCGCCAATTCCTCGCTGCTAATCAGCCCAGCACGCGAATACCCTTCCCAGGGAATCGGCTTTACGCGCACCTTGTCTGTGAACTCGTCAAAGAACTGGTTGTTCACCATCGCCAGGGGCACGTCATCAGATGTTGTAGCTGTAGTCGTCATTTCTTCCCCCCAGGATGAGCAAAGAGCGAATGCAAAAATAAAAAAAGAAGGATGAAAGTGAAGAAGGGGGGAAATGTGAATATAAATGTATTACAGAAATTAATAAAGGTGGTTCAGTAAAAAGAAATAGAAAGTCAGAGAGAAAGAGAAGAAAGAAGGGGATAAAGATAAAAGCCAGTGCCAGAAAGAACAGGTCATCAAACATGTTCACCTATACGTGCATATATTTGAGCTTCTACATATTGGTCTTTAATGCGCTGATGCAGTAGCATTAATTTTTCAAAATGTTAACACCGCTCTATTTCCCACTTAATGGGCAGGTGTAACAATGGCTTTGCTCGTTCGCTGTATGCTCTCCTCTAGCATTCATCCAGCTGCCTCTGTATTTAAACCCGGCCAAGAGACTCTGCTGTCTCCCGGGATCCATGCTTTATTAGAAGAAAGGTATTCAGTCTCTTGCTCATCGTCCTTTTCATGGCCTGAGTCGTGGCTTTTGTGCGCTTTCTTGTGCTGCAGTGCCGCGCAATGTCCACCAGCGCTTTGCCAGCTGGCCAACGGGACCGAGCACCACCAGACGCTCAAACGCCAAACACAGCACAATGTTAACAACACACAGCGCCCACAGCGTCCATCGGAAACGATGCGGCAGCACATTGTGGCCAGCAGGACTGTTGTAGGGCGAGATATTCCACGCTGGACGCGCATAGCCAAGCGCAACAAGCGCGTCGGGGTCGCCGCAATTGATACGGAACAAGCAGCCAAGACGGTTTGGGTTGGCCAGCGTCAGCACCGAAATGGTCGCCATGAAGCCGCAGTACAGCACAGCCAGCAAGTAGTTGGTTATCCACGTGCGGCGGTAGCGGTGGCCAAAGTTGTAGACGGCAGCACCGTTGACAAACTGGAACAGACAGACGATTGAGATGATCTCGGCCTCGTAGTTGTCGCCCAGCAGCCACCACAGACTGGTGTCGATGTCGCGGCTGTCGAACTCGTGGCACCGGAACCAGGACTGGCGGAACAGCAGCGCCATCATTCCAAATAGGAACGAGTAGTTGACGACTGTCTGGCCCCAGATCGACGCCAACGTGCGCGCGCCGAGCAGACGCGCCGTGGGGCGGCTGGGCGCCAGACGCCGTGCGGTTTGCGCCTGCGTGACGGCGATGCACAGACCAACGGCGATAAGCGAATCAACAGTGATCCACACGGCCTGCGGCACGATCACCGAGAAGTAGAACTGCACGATCTCAAGCATGCTCATCGTGGTAGCGTAGTTGATCAGGAACTTGTATCCGGCCAGCGAGGTTGCCAGCGCTGCTCGGCCCTCGCGCAGCAGCACCACGCACGCCTGCACCGAGCGCCCGCCGCTGGAGAACGGCGAAACGATGGATGCGTCAGAGTCCGACAGCGCCAGTCCAACGTGTGCCGCACGCAGCGCTCCGCAGTCGTTGCCTCCGTCGCCGCACATCGCCGTCACGGCTCGCTCCATATGCAGCCGCACGCACTGCGCCTTGCCCTGCGGCGTCATGCGCGCAAAGATGCGGATGTCAGTGAGTAGATTACGGATTGCGCCGCTTGCTGCCAGATAGTCGAACGCAGCCGCCGTAACTGCCAGCTCGCATCCGTCCGGTATCGTCGTCGTCGTCTGAGCTTGCGCTTCGCATTCGAGTTCTGCGTCGGTGTCCGCATCGCGCCAGACAAGCTGCATGGTTCCCTTGCCCTCTTCGCTGCTGCGCTCCATATCGCCCAGCAACACACGCGCTCCGGCATCAACCAGGCCACACTGACGCGCAATGTACACAGCCGTTAGCGCATTGTCGCCCGTGATCATGACAGTGCGCGTGTCGCCATGCTTGAGCTCAGCCACAGCATCCGTCGTGTCTGTTCGGAGCTCGTTGCGGAACAGGACCAGCGAAACCAGACTGCATCCGGCTTCCAGCTCCTCGCGCGGCATGCGCGTGGCAACTGCTTCCAGATCCAGATCGTCGATATGGCCGAGATCCCGATGCGCCAGCGCCAGCACGTAGCACCCTTGCTTGGCCCACCGCGCAGCCACCGCATCGTAGTCTGCGGGAACCGAATCCAAATGTGCCATGCGTCGCAGTCGCTCAAACGATCCCTTGGCAAACACGTGCACGTGGCCTGTTTGCGCATCAAGCACGGCTACTGACATTGACTGCCGCGCATGCTCAAATTCAAAGCGGCGGATAACATGGATGCTGGCGTAATTTTTGCCGATGCTGCTGCTGCTAGTGTCATTGTCGTTGTTTCGGCTGTGCGGCGGTACAAGCGAGTCAAGAACCAGAGGCGCTATCCGACTATCCACGTTGTCGCAGTTGGTTCTCTGCCACCCGCTAGCGCGGAACTGCTCGATATCCACGGGATTCCCAATCAGCTCGCCGCCGGCCTCGGCCACGGCATGGCACGAAGCAAGTCCAAGCTCCACAATCCCAGGCAGCTGTTCAACATCTAAAGTCTCACACGGCGCAAACGCAGCAGAATCAATGTGGTGCGCGGCATAGAACTCGAGACCCTCCTTTGTCAGCGTACCAGTCTTGTCAAAGCAGAAGACGCGCACCTTGCCCGCCAGCATGATTCGCGGCAGGTCGACGCAGTAGATGCGCTGACTCCGCAGACGCTGGGCAGCCACGGACTGGCCAACAACCAGTGCAGCCGGAAGCAGTGGGGACATAATCTCGCTCACGACAAACACGCCGTAGAACCACGAAGTCACATCGTGGCCCATCAGCCAGATCGTCAGCGCAAAGCCCAGACCGCCGTACGTGAGCAGCAATAGCAAGGCTACCGGTAGCTGCTCGTCAAACACAAACGAGTACCTTGCTGGATGCAGAATGCGCTGGATCAGCCGGCCCTTGTCAGTGTCCGTGCGCGTGCGCAGCACAAGGATCTCGGTGCCAACAGCACACTCCACCACACGCGTCCCAGCGTATACAGTGTGCATCTTGCTAGTGTCTGTGTCAAACGCGATGTCGTCGTCCTTCAGCGGGAGTTTGCGCACAGGCATCGCCTCGCCAGTCAGCGCGCTCTCGTCAACAACGAGTTCGCCGCGCAATACGCACCCGTCGCACATAACCTCGGATCCTGCATCCACGGCAATGACGTCGCCAGGGACAAGCTCGGCGGAATCCAGCAGCTGGTCGCTCCAGACTCCGTCCCTGCGCACACGACAGGTGCTCTGACGCTCTGCCAGCATCTTTGTCTTGCGCTCGCTGCGCAGGCGAATGGCGACCTTGATAAGTGCGGCGACTACAATGACGCCGAGTTGCACCAGCGCCATCTTGTAGTAGTTGAAGTAGAACCACACGTACATGCACATCGTCTGGTACAGGTAGAAGTAGCTGCGCACCTCGCGCAAAAGTGCAAGCGGAAATGCTGGCACCGCAACCCTAATCAGATTCTCGCCCAGACGAGCGGCACGGTGCGCAGCTTCGTTGTTATCGAGACCTGTGCGCCGCGCTAGCAGCTCACGATGCGTAGAACCTAATGAGTACGAGCAGCGTCGGAAGGCGCCTGCACGCCGGTCAAGCACGTAGCGAGTGCAGCGATGCTCGATAAACGCGATAGGTTCCTCCTCCTCACTGTTGCTTGCAGGAACACGTACTGTCTGCACCTTGCAGGCCTCGACTTCTATATCGAGTCCGAATCGGCGCACCAGCACAGCGCGCACACGGCTGGCCAGCAGCGTCAAGCGACTGTGCGCGCCCTCCATCAGCACAACGGCCGCCCTGCGCTCCTCAACCTGCACCACCCGCGCACGGACCAGCGGACACGCGATCCGGAAGTAGCTCCGCAGCCGCGGCGCAAGAGCCAGAATCGTCAGCATCCAGATCCCGCCCACGTGCCACACGAAGATAAACACCGCCATCGATGTGTCTGAATTCGCCAGCATGCCATACGCCTCTCCGCCGCGGACGGCGCCGTAGTAGTCGGCGACTATCACCGACAGCAGCACGATCCATCCTGCCGTCGAGGCCAGCGCCAGCCAGTACAGTGCAGCGCCTGCCACGTTGCCGTCGAATCCGCGCAGAACCATGGGCTCGCTTGTCTCCTCCTCCGTCTCGCTCCTCCGCCCTTCTTCCACCTTCTCCTTGCCGCCATCGCTGTCCTCGTAGCCATCGTCTGCCTCGAGCACAGTCTTCAATGACATGCCTTTCTCGCGCAAAGACTTGTACACATGCCACGCCAGATACAGCACCACCTCGGCGCCGACGATGGCGTAGAATGCAATGCAGTAGCTCTCGCGAAAGCTCAGCCGACGCTCCTGCGCCGTCGGACACACGCCCCACACACGCCGCTCCGTTGCATCGGAACTCCACTCGGCAACATCGCTGCTGCTGCTGTTATTTCCACTCGCTTCCAGACTCCACGCCAGCGCACACGCCTCCTCCAGCTGCTGGTCCTTTATGCTTGGATCGTAGTGCTCAATGGACACAGTCTGCGCATACGCAGGACACGCCTTGTAAACAGCAGCGGCACCTCCTACGCCATCTGCCGCATCCATGCCGCACAGACACGGATTCACCACGCCAGCACACGATGCGTGGCAGCTGCCATCGTCGCACAGCTGCTTGTCGCCGTCGCACGATGCCGGCGCCCGAATCGCCTCGGGACAGTCGTTGTAGTCCTGCACACATAGGCGCGGGCACTCTAGTCCTGTGCGCGACACCAGCGGACACGCGTTGCCCGCCGCATCCACGCTGTTTGGCGTGTTGAATGCTGGGAACCCACATACTGTTCCTACTACGCACATCCATGCTACCACAGCTACAGTAGCTGCGCTGATCGTCCTCATTATATGATATTATATACCCTTCCGCTAGATAACAAGTACAGGTGAATGCAAAAAAATATAGCTGTGAAACAAGAAAACACAGGTTGCTCTTGTCTTTTGTTCTGTTCTACTTTATTTTAGACGACGAGGAAGATAGAATATGAAAAATAAAATTCATGTCTAAATTGCGCGAGAGGAACAATCGCCGCTCTGTGACGCCTCTTTCCCCAGCTGTGATCATCATATGCTCAAAAAATCTTTTGCTAGAACAACCGATCCAGCTGGACAGAGACGAAAACAATCAGTGAATGTAAAACCTTTATCTTCATATCCTACCCAAAAATATTAATGAAAAAGGCTTGTGAATATTCCCATTCTTGAAGGGGGCGATCCCTCTCCCCCTCTTCGCTGTTTTCGTTATTGTTATTGATTCTGTTGAGCTAAAAATTTAGGTTTATGATAAAAAGTTATTTCAATGGATGATGGCTATTTTCTTTTCCAATTGCCAATCTGGGTAAAAGATATCAAATTTGTTGGGCCCACAGACGATTAATTCTAGTCGGTCCCTTCCCAATCATCTTCGTTCCTTCCAGATCCTTGCCTTCCAGTTAATGATTGGATTGGAGTCGAAATAAAAGGCTTTTTATTAATTATAGTTGCTCCAAAAGGCATGCGTGTATGGTTTATTCTGTGTCAATAAAGTTCTTCTTTGGCGGACGGTTTGGTGTTGGAACCTCAAAGTCGTATACCGGAGAATGGTGCTCGTGTCGGCGGCCATTGACATCGATATTGAGATGTGGCGGTAGCGATCGCGGTGATAGTCTGGTCTGGCTGTATCCATTTCCTGCAAAGTAGTTTACATCTGGACCAGCCGTTCCCACCTTCTCCATGTCATATATTGCCGCCCTTATATCCGCCTCCTCGACCCTTTGCTTACTGCTTCTCTTCCTCCACCTTCTGTACACGAGGAACAATATCGCAAATAGTATACCCGCCCCGACAACTGCGCATACTACTGCAATAATGATCGTCTTCTTGTTCGAACCCTCTCCACCGGATTCGTCCTTGCTATTGATATCGTTTGACGAAATGTAGAGTTTATCGCCAGATGAGATGCTCTCGCTGTCCTCCTTGGTGTTTGTATCTGTCTCGGTAGCAGTCGTATCCACGCTGCTATCATCTATAGTTGCTCTATCGTCCATACCGGATTCGGCACCACTGGATTGCTCTGAAAACTCTGTTGTTATTGCAGTAATCGTATCCGACGTCACAGACGCTGTGAATAAACCCTGGTCCTTGTAGTAATCGCCACCGACAACCTTGAACTTTCCATCTTCAGTGACACCAGGATCTCTTAGAGTATAGTCTGGGGTGTTGATTGGCGTCAAACCAGTGCCTACTGGGTAATAATTTAGTACGTTGATTGATGTTTGTTTCCCAATATACACCATCCAGTCGGATATCGCACTATAGTAGTTGCGAACAGACTTGACGTCGCATAACCCGGTATCCCCAGCATCGCCAACGGCAGATGAGTAGCTGTAGAATCCAACAGGATACAGCGTATTGTCTATATACGTGTATGCTGTTCCAAAGGGCGTGCCGCATTGCGTAAGATCGCTGTTAGATGACTTGGTGTAGTTACCAATACACGTAAAGTCGTATTTGTTTGCGCTGTAAAGAACCGACATTGAGTCGCAGGTAGAGTCCTCCGATGTGACAGGGTCAAACACATACTCTGGATCATTCCATTTCATTGCGTCTAGATCCGTTATTGTGCTCCTCGTGTACACCATCTTGCCCCAGTACTTTTCACGTCCAATTCCAAAAACATTGTGCCAGGTAGAGTTCATCCCCATGTTGTAATTAAGCGTTGCAATGTTGTTTGCCTTTGTTGTTGGGTTATAATCGGGATGCACAGTCACTCTCTGCACCTGGTACTTGTCCGCCTTTCCGTCGATGCCGTCGTCAACGTAAACCATATAGGTTGTTGTTGTGTCCAGCTTATTGTCGCTTGTATAATCTAGGCAGTCTGCGCTTAGAACTGAACGGAGGTCGCTGAAAAGCCCTAGCTCGCAGGACGTCACCTTGTTGTTCTTTACCAGTACGCCTCTCTTTGACGTTTTGAGATCGCTCTTGACATCAGGAGCACCATCTCGCTCGTGAAAAAGGTGTGCGCTGACCGGCAGGCTGCACAGCTGGACTATACCGTTGATACCGACTAGACAGAGCAACGCTGTCCTTAGTAGCGCCATAGTTTTATTATTATCAAGGAAATTGTATAATAGTATAGAAATACATGCAAGAAAAAGGAGGAGAAAAAACAGAAAATTGGTATCGAAAAGGTACGCTTGAAAACGAACTGTTTTACATTCTATCGGAATACCATCTTTGTAGATTGTAGTGTGAATGGCAGACAGGTACTATCACCAACACACTTTGCATGCTTTTTTGGTTTTATTATTATTTTGTAACCAAAAAGACGCAACAAATTCTTAGAAAGAAAAAAAGAAAGAAAGAAAGAAATTGTTTCTGCTAGTTTTTTTCCATATCTAAATTGACAATGGGCTTTATAAAGGCTTTTGCTATTGAATATCCGCAAGAAAAGAAAAGAAAAGAAAAAGGCCGTGAAAAGGCAGTAAACTACAACGCTGGTTTCAATATATGATATTCACACAATTGATAATAAAAGCCCATTTTTCCTAGTGCTACAACCTTTTAGTGCAAACACCCAATAAAAGCTGCTATATAGATGAATTAATTAAATATTTAATAGTTGATTTAAATCTGCTTGTTGTAGATATCATTCTGGCAGTACTCTTTTACCAAAAAAAGTCTTAGTTTATTTATAATCGATAAACTATATGCAAATAATTGAATCTTTTATAAAAGGCTGCTTAGTAATAGACAAATACTTGACTGGGAGTAGGCGTCTTCAAAGAAATTAGAAATTACAGAGGTTCAATCAGCCAATTTCCAGAGATGAGAACATCCGAACAAGTCTGCGCTGGATATTACATTAACATTAATAACTTGATGCTCTGGAAACAAGTTAAAAATGTTGCTAGTCTCGGTTTTGAGTTGCTTTGGTTTGTGGAAATTGTTAGTCTTTGGTGCTTCAAAAGCAAATCGATTATTACAAAGTGTAGACTAGTTTTTTTAAGTGAATCTTTTTTATTTCCGCATACTTTAATGCAGTGTTTATAGCTAAAACAACATCTGATTATGTTATTTCTCATGTACCTCTACGTTCCACAAACTTCACCAGGAGAAAAAAAAGATGCTTTGCAATTGTGTATTTCATATCTATTCTTCTCTTTGATAAGTATAATATTTTATTCTAGTTTCCATATCTATTCTGTTTAACATATTCGAGTTTTGCGGATATATCTTTTATTAAAGGCAAGATGTCATTGACTAGCAACGGTAATCAAAGAAAAGATGTTCGAGGAATAGACAAAAGGCTGGATAATAACAGTGAAGCAACGCCTCTTCTTCAAACCAGTATGTCGGAGCTAGATATTGCAATCTCAAAGAACGACACCACCGAGTCCTACTTTTGTGTTGCAAAAAGAGAGTTTGCATGGATTGCGTCGTCATCAGCACTAACAACAGTGGCACTGCTTTTAGAGATGAGCTTTCACACAGCCAACTTTCTTGTGGTCGGCCGTTTGGGAGCCAAGGAGCTTGGCGCAATGTCGCTTGCACTGACATTTCAGGCAGTCCTGGCCATGGCACCGACGTTTGGATATGTATCTGCAATGGATACGTTCTGCAGCACTGCATTCACGGCTTCCCGTGACAAGACACTTGTTGGATTCCACTTTCAGCGCGGAATAATAGCGGTTGTTGGCCATTTTCTTTTGGTTGCGCCAGTAATGTGGCATTCCAGAAGCCTGCTTCTGTTTCTGGGACAAGATCCAGAGATTGCGCGTCTTTCAGGACTGTTTCTGCGAATGCAGATTCCATGTGTTCTGCCATTTGCTCTGTTTGAATCAACCAAACGGTTCATGCAAGCACAGGGGATTATGCGGGCAGCCACTTTGATAGTTGTAATTGTCACCCCGATTCACTGGATCAACTGCTACGTGTTTGTCCTGTCGGATAGGTACGGCATAGGGTTTACTGGAGCGCCAATCGTCAACGCGGTATCAAACTTTGCCTTGCTGGCTGGGATTCTCCTGTATGTCCGCAAGAGCCCAGCAGCAGAGGCGTGGGGCGGATGGAGGCTGGGTGCGTTCCGCAACCTGTGGGCCTACTACCGGCTTGCCATTCCAGCCGTATTCACCTCATGCTCGGCGTGGGTCTGCTTTGAGCTCATTGCGCTTGGGGCATCGTACTTTGGCTCTAATCAGCTGGCTGGAAACGCCATCATGCTCAACACGGTGCAGCTGCTGTACCATTTTAGCAATGGCGTTGGATATGGCGCAACTCCTCGGATTGGCAATCTGATAGGAGCAGCAAAGCCACGGCAGGCACGTATAACCGCGTATGTGTCTCTGTTGTCGTCGGCGCTAATTGGAATGATGGGCACAATGTTTGTGCTGTTCTGCGGAAGCTGGTGGATATCGCTGTACACGGACGATCCAAATGTGGCCCAGGAGACTGCAAAGCTGGCGCCGGTTGCCTGCATCCTTATTGTCAGCGATGGTCTAGATGCTGTGCTGGCTGCCATTCTGCGTGGACTTGGACGCCAGAAGACCAGCGCTAACATACTCGTGTTTGGGTTTTACGCGTGTGCTGTGCCAACGGGGCTATATCTGGCATATGCAAGGCATCTGGAGACATTTGGGCTCTGGTGGGGCGGATGCACCGGCGTCGTTGTTGCTTCCTCGCTTCAGATCGGCTATATATACTTTTTCGTTGACTGGAAGGACGAGGTGCGTCTCTGTCTTTTGAGGCTTCGGGAAACCAACAAGCAAAGTGCAGAGGACAATATGCTGGAATAGAATAGACCTGTGACTGCTTATTCTGTTTCAACATTTCATTATTCCAATCGATGCAGCATAAAAAGATGATTTTGGATCAGCTGCGTTTTTGGAGCCAAGGCCTGCAAAATCTACCAAGAAGAGAAAGAGGGATTTCTCTTCTCCATTTCCATCTAAAAGGGAACAACCACCCATTGGTGAAAGACCACCTTTTAGGCACAGTATTAAGAGGATCTGCTCTTTTCAGCTGTGGTGAGTTTCAAGCAGAGGCAGCGCACGTGGGCCGAGCAATTGGCTACCAGCAATCTGGAAAGCAAGCAATTCCGCACGTGTTTTTTTTTTGTAGAATGGTAAAGCTATGAAAAAAGGCATAGGAAATAGCAACTCGAGCAGTTGTTTATTCTTTGTTTAGATGAAGAGAAAAAGTGACTGTTACCTTGTTATCATGGTTTGTGTTGTTTATTTATCGTCTGGCTGAGGCGACGAGACAAGTTTGCAGAGCTATCCATTTTTCTCCATTTCTTCACCACCATCTTTAATATTCTATAGTTCATTGTTTACCGGCTCTTTTTACCGATATTTAAGCCCTTTAAAGACCTTTTCTACTCTTTGTGTGTTAGCAGGAAAGAAAAAAAGGGATAAATTGTCGACAGGGTTTTTTTTGTTCCCGCTCCCTCCTTTTTTTATTCTCGTTTTTGATCTTTTTTCATTTGCCTCAGTCAATAATCCCAATCCATTTCTTGTTCTGCTCCCCTCTCCGTTTTCCCTCGCCATCTTCCTTTATTCATATTCTATTGCTAGACTCTGACCGACTGGAAGAAAAGTCCTTTTTTCTTATTCTTTACTACACTTTCCGGGTTACCCAGGCGTTTATACATTTTGACTGGAGCCAGCTGCTTTGATGGCGCATTTTCCTTCCAACACAAACAATGGCAAC
Source organism: Coemansia sp. Benny D160-2 (assembly GCA_027595805.1). Lineage (NCBI taxonomy): Eukaryota > Fungi > Kickxellomycota > Kickxellomycetes > Kickxellales > Kickxellaceae > Coemansia > Coemansia sp. Benny D160-2. Next base: position 13,072 of record JANBOK010000417.1, read on the forward strand.
ACGGGTGGCCGGGGCAACAAGGTTGGAGAGCAAGTGGTGCATTTCCCGACGCCAATGAGCCTTTCAATTCCACAAAGCGCGGCAGCAGCATCAGCAGCGTCAGCAACAGCGGCAGCGGCAGTAGCAACAACGGCAGTAGATGTTCCGTCAATGTCGCCGCTGACGATAGGCGGAATCGAAGGTCTGACTGACCAGCAGGCGGCCGAGGTGGTTGAGCTGCTGACTCCGTTCTTGTCGCCAACGGCAACACCGCTGGTGCGCGGAATGGTTCCGCAGCATGCTGTGGGAGCTGGGACATTCAGTCCTCTTACTTCGCCAGCGCTCATGTCCCAGCAGCAACAGCAGCAGCAGCAG
>JANBOK010000418.1:0-13362 GCA_027595805.1 Coemansia sp. Benny D160-2
ATTCAATGGCACTATTCGCTATAACATTGATCCGTTTGAGGAGTACCCCGATGAGCTTATCTGGGATGCTCTAAACCGTGTACACATGACTCGTGAACAGAGCAGCCATGCCACGAGTGCAAGCACTAGCATTGTAGAAATTGCAAATAGTGAGAATGTTGGTGGTACTGCTGGTGAATTGCCGCTAGAGAGAATGGCTGGGGTATTCAGCAGCTTGGATGACAAGATTGAACAGAACGGGCACAGTTTGTCGGTTGGACAGCGACAGTTAGTGGCAATGGCACGTGCGCTTGTCAGAAGATCCAAGCTGATTATCATGGATGAAGCAACAGCCTCCGTCGATTTTGATACTGATGAGCGACTTCAGCGCACAATCCGTGGCTACGAGTTTGCCAATTCCACTATTCTGTGCATTGCACATCGCCTGCGCACTGTTATTGACTACGACAGAGTACTTGTTCTTGACAAGGGTAAAGTGGCAGAGTTTGACACGCCAAAGAACCTGCTAAAGAAAAAGGGCGGAATCTTTAGGGGAATGTGTGAAGATACTGGTGAGCTGGAACATCTAGTGGCCGCGACCAAATATGCGGATATTACAAACAATGGTTAGCTTTCTAGATACAATGAGGATTATGCAATAAAATGACCTTGACATTAGTTTGTTCCTTTTAATATTCCAATCTCTGTTTCTAGAATAATACAAACTGACTAGCTAGTTTATCAAGATGGCATCTAAATGCTTGTTGAATATAATTAGCATAAACAAAGGAACAGACTTTTGCTAGCGACTGCTGTCACCGCCAGCGGATAGTTGCTCAAGAAGAAGGGAAATTTGTCTGGTCAGCAAGGTTGAATCAGAAAACGACGACGCGGTGGGCAGATTCGCCGCTACTTCCAGCACCGACTTTGCAGCCAGAACCAGACTTTTAACCAGCGACCCGTCGACGGCATCAACAGGCGGCGTGTCCAAAACCTGCATCGAATTCCACACAAGTTTTGCAGCCTCCAGACACTGGGTGCCAACCAGCGGATGGAATGGAGGATACGCCATCACATAGAATGCCAGCACGTAGAGAGAAGAGACGCAGGCCCACGGCCAGAGCTCCGAGTGGCCCTCCGATACCTTGTCAAGACACTCGTCCTGGCACTCTAGCCAGTGCTTGTATGCAGAGAACCGTATGTTCTGTGGCGGTTCCTCCTTGACTGCATCTAGAATCGTGGTATCGAGTTTGCGGAAAGCGGAGGCATCGCCATCAGTTGTAGTAGTACCGTTGTTGACCAGGAAAAAGAGCCCACGGAGCACGCGTATAACCCACGGATCTATCCGCGGTTTGTGGTCAGTATAGTTGGTAGGCAGATTCGACGGCAGCAACAGCGGCGGCTGCTGGGATTGGTGCGCATCTGCAGTATCATTATCTACAGCTCCATCCAGCAGTGAATCGACCTTGCCTCTTCCCGAAGCCCCTTCGCACCGGGTGCACGTGCAGTCAAAGAAATAGACGTCCGCAAGGGTTTTCCGACGCACCGACCGCGGATGCATGCCATCGACGTATGCAAGGGTCACCTCCTCCCCTTCGCGAATCTCCCTGAGCGCACGCACCACCTGGAGACCATTAGAGTAAACGAACGAGGCGTTCGGGTAGCAGCTGTGGTTGAACAGAAGGGACACCAGAGGACTACACAGGTGGCCGGTAACCGCGTGCGCAGAATAATCGTAGGCTGCAAAGTTGTTGCATCCAAATCGACACAACGCAGAGACAACAGCATCCGTCCGCGCGTCATCTCCATCACTAATGCTTGGATCCGCCACATACCCCAGTGCTCCAGCATCCTTTACGTGGGCCACAAGGACGCTGGCAATCTGCTTGTATTGGCGCAGAACGTACTGCGGATGCGTGTCCCGATGACCCACGAGTCGGCCCCACGCGGCCGCCTGGATCTGGAGCCACCCGGGTTTCCCATTCTGTATCCGCTTCGCAGAATCCAAGGCGGCGCCCACCCCGGCAGCCATGCGCAAGTACGGCCGGTACTCGGGCTTCAGCTTAGCAGCAGCCTCGTCAACAGCCTCGGTGTCCAAGTGTCCGCATTCAAAGTGATGGCGCGCATTCCAGTGCGCGGTCAAACATGCCGGCGAGCAGTACTGCGCGGCCTGGCGGCACTGGCTGCACCGCGGATAGCGTGCTGGCAGCGGATGGAAGCAGTGCACGCATCTTGTGAGCGGATCCACGGATTCTCCTCGAAGCGGACGGCTCGGGCTCGGGTCGCTGTCATCGGCGTGTGTGGCGGGGGATTCTTCGGTTGGGCGCACGGGGAACCCGTACAGCGGGTTGATTGAGAGAACCGTCTGGCCACGCACAAACCGCCGCGTGGCTACGGTTCTGTGGCCCTTTGCTGGATCCGGCACCATGCAGAGCCCGCGCCTGGCCACATACTCGTCAAGCTGCCCATTGTCCGACATGCTCCAAATATATAGGCAACAAAAAGTCCCTTGTAAAAGAGTCTAATAGCGAGAAGAAGAAGAAGAAGTAAAGAGCTAGGAGGGGGAGAAAGTATCCACTGCAAAATGTTTTTGATCATTCTTCGGTAAAAAAAAAAAAAAAAAGTCCATTTTCATTCAGTCACCGATTGTTGTTTTTTCTTCTCCTTCTCTCCAGAATTCAACTCTTTGCTTTCCTTGGAATTTCCACTCACGCCTTCTTTCTCCATTTCCCCTACCTTTCTCCCCTTCTCATCACATTCCGCACGCGATAATGGCACAGCTCAACGACAAGGCGGTTGGCGCAGTTCTGCTTGCAATCGGCACCTTTGTGTTCACATACTACTCAATCTGGACACTGGTCATCCCGTTCGTCGATGTCGAGCAGCCCGTGCGCAAGCTGTTCCCGCCGCAGTGGTTTGCAATTGCGATTCCGGTCTTCCTGCTTGTGGTTGGCGTCACCGGGATCTTTGGGTTCCTGTCATTTGTGATGCTCCAGTCGGGAAAGAAGGCCGCCAAAAAGGCCACCTAAACACAGGCACAGCATGTATGACGGTTTTCTTCTCCGTAGACAAGACTTTCTTCACTTCCGTTAACGTGTACGGTATATATAAATCTAACACCTTATGAAAAGTACACATCGCCAAAGTTAATATTACAGTCAGAATCGTTTGCCACTCTTTTTATCATCTCTTCTTGTCCATGCGCTTCTGTGCGGCCTTGTATATGAGCTCCCGCCGGTGGTCGGCAGCCATCTGGTCCGACGCATCCGGAGGCAGCTGCGGCGCCTCACCGCCAAGCACAAAGCCCGTCGCACGCAGCGCACCGCCATCAACGCTCTGCGCCTCCGAGGCCTGCGGCTCGTAGTAGGAAGCGGCAGAAACGCCTCCCAGCGTGCGGCCACGGCGTGTCCAGTCGAGCTCCACCACCTCGCGGCAATGCTGGCTATTGAGGGCGTTGAAGTTGGCATCATGCTCGTCCCACACCATATGCGCCAGCTCATGCATCAGCACCAGCCGCACCGCCTGGTAGTCTCTGAACCCGTCCAGATCGTCTGTCCGCAGCCGCAGCGCAATCACCTGGCCGCGGTTTCTGTTGTATCCAAGGATGGTCCGCTCAAACGGGTGCAGCTCACGCAGCACGCCCACCGCATACTTGTGCTTCTTCATCAGCTGCTTCACGCCCTCGTCGCTGGCCAGCTTGCGCAGAATCCCCAGCGCCCGCTCCTTTTCCGGCAAGTCGGGCAGTGCTTCGAACGCTCCAAATCCGTACTCCTCATCGCCGCCACCTCCAATGCCCCCTATCTGTCTGGTCTGTGTCCGGTAGATACTCGATGCGCTAGCCATGTACCGGTTATAGTTTGCCCGCCCCTCCTCGCGTCTCGCCGTGCTAGCCTTGAATGCCTCGATTTCCCTCGTCGCGGTGCCCATCAGCAGTATCCGGGCGCCCTCTGGAATGACATTGTCGATAGATATGCCCGTGTCGGTGAACTTTGCGCCCTTGAGAAGCATCTTCTGGTTCTGCGGCTCCACGCCAAACGCCTCGGCCACCAGGCTCCGCAGCTCGCCCAGCGTAGTCGTCTCTGCTAGCGCAAACTCCCTGGCGTGGCCCTTGTGGCTGACACTAAAACTGCGCATAGTTTAGCAGGTTGAAATTACAAGCGAAATGCACCAGTGAATGCTATGGAAAGAGGAATTTAATAAAACAATATGGAACTGGTAATAGAAATTGAAAAAGAGAGAAAAGGAGAATAGGAAATTAACAAAACGATTCGTGAAGGTAGGGGAGAAGGAAAAGAAAAAAGCTTATAAAGAAGAGGCATGGCGTTCGATTAATAAGCACGGGCGGCAGCTCTAGTCGTTTCTTTTTTTTTATTCTCTCCACCCTTCCCTTCTGCATTCACTTGCCGCCGCCGCTATTAGCACTGCTACCGTTCTGAATGACGGCGTGCAGTGCGGCTTTGTAAGACAGAAGCTGCTGCTGGTCATCGTCGCCGTCAGCCGGTGCCGCCAAGGATCCGGCCGCAGGCTTCCAGAACCTTCCACTGCCAGCAGACGCGGAGACGGAAGCGTCGGCGGTATCCGTCGCACCGTCGCCAATCAGAGCCGAGCGCACATTGTTGCCATCGTCATCGGTCTCTGCGGAACCGGCGCCAGCAGCCACATCCTCAAGCGTCGCCAGCAGCTGCTTCATCTTGTCAATGGAAGCCGGGGCGTCCCTCTCGATGCGCTTGGCCAGCCGCGCCGCACGCTCAAACTCGCTGTTGACAGCCTCGTCCACGTACGGCAGCGAACCGCTGCCGCCAGTGGGAGAAGTGTTCGGATCGGTGTCGGCGCGAGAAAGGCCCTTGATCACGGTGGTCTTCTCGGCGACCAGCGACTCGCGGGCCACCCCGTCCCTGACGAGGTTTTCGATCTGGTCGGGCACCGTTTTGCGTTTCTGCGTGACGGCCAGCAGGAGCTCATCGGCCTCCTCGCGCAGCGCACGCACCTCGCCGCGGAGCGCCTCATCGAGGGGCTCGATCCTGGACTTCTCCTGCATGGCTTCCTCGTACGCAAACCCGTTGACCGCCATGTTGCTCCCGGCCATCGTCCACATGCTGCCGGTCCACTCCTCGAGCCGGCTCATGATCAGCGTCTCCGCCTCCGCCCGCTGTTCCTCGCTGAGCTGCGAGTCCCGTAGCGTCGTGTTCCCCGCCACTGTCTTGCGCAGAAAGTCGCCTAGCTGCTGCTGCAGGAACTGCACATCCTCCTTGCTCTCCAGCTGGATCTTCGGGAGGTCGCTGCCGTCTGCGGTCTTGTTGCTGCTGTTGATGTTGTTCGAGGCAAGCATTGTTTGTTGTGAGAAGCAGGTGGTGAATTTACAAGGACGGAGAAAGAGCAATAAATGTAAAGGGAAAGTGAAGGGGGAAAGAGCAGTTTCCATTTTTAACTTTCTGCAACTCTTTTGTTTTGTTTCATTTGCTTTGTTTACTCTTAGCTGTTTAAATCTAATCGTGTCGCTCAGCGGATAATCACGATCTCCTGCATGCCCAAGCAGAAAAAAAAAGCGCTCTGATCCGCAAGCAGGCAATTTGGATCTGGGCTCAAGGATGCGAAAAAGTCATGTGCTTCCTCTGAAGAGATTCTTAAGAAAGCTTTTTTCTCACACCCTGTTCTTTCCCCCGCCTCTTTCTCTCTCTCCAACTCTCATTCTTCCTCATTCCCAAAATAAAATACGCAATGTCTGGCTTTATACTGAACGAGCTCCTGGACAAGCTGTCGGACCGCAGCCACCCGCGGTTCGGCAGCACACTGCCGCTCCGCGTAGCCACAGCGGACGCAAAGAGCCGCACAGTGACATACGAGTACGAAGTAACAGACGACGAGATCATCCACGGGCACCTGTCGAGCGGCTGGCTGTCGACGATTATCGACCACGCAACCGAGCCGCTCATCTACCTGACAATCAACAACAATAACGATGGCCATTTCCTGTCAGCGGTATCGTCGTACGCTTCCACGCTGAACGTCCACATCCTCGAGCCCGTGGCCCCCGGCACGCGCATCGAAATCGTCTGTAGGCTGGTGCTGGCCGATGCGAGGATGCTGCAGACCACTGTTACCTTTCGAGACCCTGGCCGCAAGCCCCTCGTCTACGCGACGGGCGTGCAGTCGTTGATATCCAAGGAGCCATCGTCCTTTGCCGGTGGCAGCCTCCCGTCTGGCGGCGCCAGGCTGTGAGAGAAGAGACGAGGAATGAATGGGTCGTTGCTGCCGCCATTGGGTATTGTAAGCATGCTCTTTTTTTGTTCTTGCTGTATTTTCTTTTCTTCCTCCAATCTGTATCGGTCATGTGACCAGATTGACTTTCTCGGTATTGACGCTTAATAGCTCTTTTCCCCTTTTCAATCTTTTTCTGCTCTTATCTTTGTTTTTCTCGCACTAAATAATATTACTCTTACACATTTCCCAACTACATTGCAAATGCTGCTCCCTCGTACGCGCATTCACATGCTCTCGCGCACACTTTCCCGCCTCACGCCCACAGCAACCCCACGACTGCCAGCTTACCTTTCACAGCGCAGCAACAGCAGCAACGGCAGCAGCAGCGGCAGTGGCAACGGTGCGATCGGCGGCGGGCTGGAACGCAACAGACCCCGTGCAGCCGAGGACATCAGCACGACCAGACGGCGACTCCAGTACCAGATGCGCAAGCGCGGGATCCTGGAGACCGATCTGCTGCTCAGCACCTTTGCCAGCGAGCACCTCCACGCGCTGACGCTGTCGGAGCTTGCCGATCTTGACTCGCTGCTCAGTCACATCGACTGGGACATATTCTACTGGGCTACCAACAAGACCGCGCCCCCCGAGAGTGTGGAGAAAATGGAGGTGTTCCAGAAACTCAGGACGCATGCGGCTAAGCGAGGCAGCTCGATTGTGCGGATGCCCGATCTTGAAGACACCAGCAGGGGCGACAAGTAAACAGAAGCAATGTAGAAGTAGCTTGACATGTAGCCGACGTCAAACGCCCTGCATTGATGGATGGGTAAGATTATTGTTTCTGTTGTTCAACGAGAGATAGAGAAAAAAGCAAGTATATGAAGAAATAAAAAAGGCCTAGCCTAGATGTAAAGAAAAGAAGAAAAGAACCCCAGTGTCGGGACTTGGTATATGAAGGGCATGGGTTTGAAGTAAATGGAATGTGAGTTGGTAGGTTTAGATGGCGGACAGGTTTGGAGAGCAGACGGGAACGGGGGCACGCTGCTCAGCACGGATCTTGGACTTTGACGACATGGTCACAAACACCTCGTCCAGAATGGCATCGGGGATGGTCACAACCATGTTGCCGCGGTGGATGACGTTGTCGGAGTCGCAGTATCCCAGAATGGCCTCGAACTCCGAGCTATGGCAGCCGCGGATGCGCTTGACCTCGGCGCTCGTGTAGTTGACAAGGCCGTGGCCGATCTCTATGACCTCGGACCTCATTGGCGTAACCGCATTAAGCACGCGCTCCTCGGCCGAGTTGAGATGCGCGGTGTCGGCGTGGGCCTCGCGCTCGGGCTCGTAGACCACGCGCACGGACTGGTTCGACGAGAACGAGCCCTCGACTCGCTTGATCCCGGCGGCAAACAGCGACTTCTTGAACTTTGCCAGCGCAACCACTGCGCCTGCGTCAACGTATATGGTGCCGGCGCAGTACATGCCGTGCAGAATCCACCACTTGCGGTCGATCATCGGGCGCGTCTTCGCAATGAAGCGCGTGCACAGGACGCTGGCCGGAAGCGGCGAGTCGGTTTGCGTGTCGGGGTTGGAGAAGTACTCGACAATGTCGATGACCTTCTGCGGAGTCGAGCCGCGCGTGATGACGGTGGTGACGCCGGCAGCCGTGGCCAGCTCCGCGGCAATCAGCTTGGTTGCCATGCCGCCGGTTCCCACCGCAGACCCGGCTGTCGAGACATCGACGGCGTCGCGCAGCGCCTTGATGTCGGTGACGTTGGTGACCTGCTTTGCGTTTGGATTTGTGCGCGGATTGTCCGTGTACAGGCAGTCGACGTCCGTCAGGAGGAACAGGTAGTCGGCGTGCACCATGCCTGCCGTGATGGCTGACAGCGTGTCGTTGTCGCCGAAGCGGATCTCGCCAAGGCTGACAGTGTCGTTCTCGTTGACGATGGGAACCACGCCCATCTCAAGCAGCGCCTCAAACGTGTTGCAGGCGTTGAGGTACTGCGTGCGGTGCGACAGGTCGTTGCGTGTCAGCAGCACCTGCGCAACCGGCTGCCCGAGCTGCCCAAACAGGTCGTCGTACAGCGCCATCAGTCTGCCCTGGCCAATCGCCGCAATTGCCTATTGAGAGGAAATAAAGAGACATCAGCCACCAAGAGTCATATGAGTGATAATTAGCAATGTGATCAGATCAGTAGTCGGTCGGCAATGGCCGATCAAGCCACACGGGGACCGCCGTTTCCGCTTTCTTGCTTCCTGCTTTTCCGATCTAGTCCCATCGCAGCCGCAGCACGCAGAACACGCCGTCCGATTAAAAGGAAAGTGCGCGTGTGCTGCGGCACTGCATAAGGGATATGTACGTGGGAGCGTAACCGAGGTGGGATAGATGACGCATCAAGACCCTCGCCCGATCTCAAAGGAGTCAGAAAGCAAAACAAAATCGACAACAGCAGAAAAACGTAAACAAGACGATGTGCTTACCTGTATGGAGGCAAGCTCCTTGGGCTTCTCAGCCATGTGCATGCGGCGCAACCCAATGCCCACGGCGCCGCTGGAGACCAGAACGACGCGGTGGCCCTGCTCCTTGAGCTTGGTGATAGTCTCGACCATCAGCGAGAGGTTGGCCAGCATCGGCATATGGGTGACCGGGTCGCAGATGGAGCTGGTTCCCAGCTTCAGCACGATGGTCAGCGTCTTGCCGCTGACGCTGCTGACGTCGCTGTACACCGAGCTGGTGGGCGACGCCGGGCGCGACAGCGATCTGCTCTTGGAGCGCATTCCGTTCTTCGAGCGCCTTCTGCGCGGCCCGCCGTGCTTGTCAACGTTGGTGATGATGGAGCTGGCGTTGCGGCGCAGACTGGTGGTGCTCTGCGACGGCGTGTTGCCCGAACTCGGCGACCGCAGGTGGCCGGGACGCGGCGCTCCCATGTCGAGCTGCAGACTGGCGCCAACCTCCTGCGAAAGCCCTGTTGCCGGGTTGATTCCGCTTACTGGCGATATGCGCTGCTCGGGCGTTGTCATGCCCGACGCCGACGGTGGAAGCATGTCCTGCCGAAGTGCCTTTGGTGTTGCCGACGTGTGCTTTGCCGAGTGTGAGCTGAACAGCTTGAGCGGTGCACTTGGCTCGATGGTCAGATACTCGCTTGGCGATACTGTGCTCCCTTTGTCCGACGACGAGCTGTCTGCGTCGTGCCTATCGTTATCTTTATCTTTGTTTTTGCTCTTGTCTGTTGACAAGGGCCGCTCTGTGTTTGTGGGACTGCTGGTCAGTATCGAGGATGTGTGCGGCTTGTAGGTGGAAGCTGCGGCCTCGGCGGACTCCTTTGTAGAGTGATAGGGGGTTATAGAGGATGGTGCCGGTGCTGGGGTTGAGCCATGGATATCAAATGTTTCGGATTCTGTAGGAAATGCTAGGCGGCGTGAGGCTCCAGAAGCTGCTGCCTTGCGCCTGCTGCTCCTCCTTTTATCCGCTGAGCGCTTGCTGTCGCTGCCGCTCTTGCTCTTGCTATCTTGATTGCCGCTACTCATGGTTTCGAAGGCCAAGCCGGGTGGAAAACAAACAAAGCGGTTGGCTGGTTGGCTGGCTGGCTGGCTGCTTTGTATGCCAGGGTTATACAGCAATTATCAAGAATAAGGAAAAAATAAAAGAAAAAAGAGGGGAATACGGTGAGCTAAAGAGAAGAAAAAGGGGGTGGGGGTACGCCAGCAGGGGCAATTGCCTGGATTTCTTCTTTTGGGTGATTTCTCTACAGCAAACTGTATGCTCGATCCGTGTGATTCTCGAACAAGAACAATAATAATAATGGAAATGATAAACGCGGCTGAAGCAGTGCAACAGAAATACTAGATTCCTTTTGCAATGACTCAAGAACACAAAAACACAAGGGAAAAAACAATGTCAGAAAGGGCTCAAGACATCAAACAGGTAAACAGGTATGTTGTGGTGGGTAGGTGATGTTGAGAGTTCAAAAAGTATCACTGATTCATTCGCCACCGCTGCAATTGCTGTTTTATACCGAATACGAGGAAATGGTTTATTACTTTTCTGCTCTTTCAAAAGTGGGATCAAGTGGGTAAAATCGGTCAGAAAAGAGAGAGAGAAAGGACAGAATCCATGCTATTTATTGCTTCTCGGCTCTACCTCTTTCTCTTCATCTGGATCGGGCGTCTTTGCGATGACGACGACAAGAGTGATAAACGGCGGGGCACGGTGTTATTTGCTCTGCATGGCCCAGACATGACTGCGTCTGGTAACAGCTAATGCCACAAATGTCACATAAGAAGAACACAACCCAACGCATTAACATTAAACGCCTGTTCTACTGGCTGTGGTTCTCACACAGAGCAACAAACAGGGCGGGTTTATCTGCTCTGTATTTGATCCAATCACCTGCTTTTCACCGCACATTAATGCCAAATTGGGAGAGGACTGGCTTGATCAAACGAAACAGCGTCTCTGTGACGTATTGTCGAAAGAAAGACTGCGCTAATCACACCACTTTTCTGGGCGAGGAAGAAGAGGCTAGCTAGTCTCTCAGGTCTGGAACGATCTGCGCGAATTGGCGGAAGGAAAGAGTCCAAAGGCTTCTTTTTTGCTGTTGCACAGTAGTCGAGCTAGCTCCCCTCTGCTTGGCAGGCAAGCAAATAAACACTTCATTCATCTCCAAGGCCTAAAAGGGAGTATGTGTCTGTGTGAATTCCTCCAGGCTGCAGTAATGTTTTTCACTATAACCTCTCCCAATGACTGAAACTAATAATAGTCTTATTATCTCTCATGTTCTATTGGCCAGCAATTGACCGCACCAGCCATCCCCGTTGGCTCACGCGCTTTCTCTCGCCTCTCTCCCCCCACCCAACAAATGAATAAATAACCACAGACATACTGACAAGGAAGCAAGCCACCAAAAATAGATTCAAGCCAGGGGAGAGGAGGAGGGAGAATCAAAAGAAGGGTCAAACAAAGACAGAAAAGATAGTCCGAGTATGAATATGAATTATATGAGGCTGACATTCAAACGATGCTTTTCTTGTAATGTATTATTAGCTTTGTTGTTAATATTTGAGAAGCTTGGGGGAAAAACAAGAGTACATACTTCCAGCAGCCTCGAGAAATGAAATCCTCATACGATGTTTCATAATTTTGCTTTCAATGGAAATGATACATGGCATTCTCATTATTGCGTTTGTCAACGCATGTGTGTGTGTTTTTATGGAAAATGTTTCTAAAAAGACATCAAGAACCTCGCGCAAACAAAAAGAATGAGGCTGGTTGTTGATATTTTTTTTACTTTTGGTTGATCCATGCACTCTTTTTCCTCTCTTGACTTTTGAGGACCTTCCAAATTGATAGCTCAGAAATAAAAAATAAAAAACAATTGACGCACTCGGATCTATTCCGTTCACTCATTCATTCATTTGGTGTTCCGACTATGGATGCAGAACACACACCAATTGCTGCACTGCCGTGCAGCATAAAACGAGCTGCCATGTTTGGTGGTGATATGGTGGTGGTGGGCGATGACGATATGTGGTGTTTGCACATGCACCATGCAAAATGTCACGCACTCAGTACCGCAATATTCGTATATGATCCAAAATTGGAACCCAAACGAAGGTGACCCCATTGGACGACAAAGTCAGAAAAAAGGGAAGCAGCAGCAATCATTCCAACCATGAGTTGCCCGCTCAGTGGCTCACCCTACTTGGAGCTTGTTCGCTTGTTCGCTTGTTCCTTGATAGCTCTGTGCTGATAAGCAAGATGAACGTGATAGCATTTAATAGGCTCAGACTTGATCCGCATGACGTAGCTCTTGCATCATATAGAGGAACGCAGTCATGGATGGACATTCCCTTGTTTGTGTCCAAAAGAATGACCTCGTTTTCTTCTGAATTGTTCTATTGCTTGTGGAAAATAATTTCAAAAGAGGGAAAAAAGGATTTACGAAATGTCTTAAAAAAGGGCGGCTGATTGATGAATTTCTATTTATTATATTGAATATTGAATTCTTTATTATGCGTTTTCCCTCACACGCTCATCATTTGAATGTCTTCTGTCGTGACTGAGTGATTTTCCTTTCTGGCATTCCACCACTTGAATCCCTCGTCCACCCAGAGAACCGACGACGACAGGATCAGGATCTTCACAATGTCAAAGAACCCGAGCGCCTCCGTCTGGAACACGCGCTGCAGGAACGGCATGTAGATGACTCCAAGCTGACCAACCAGCGATCCAGCAACCGCAAAGTTGAATGCGATGTTTGTGAACAGACCAAACTCAAAAACCGACCGCCTTGACGATCGACACGTCAGAGCGTTGAACATGTCAAACAGCACAAACGTCGTAAATGTCTACACCAGAACAACGCAGAACGGAATAAAATATAATGGAATTTAGATGAACAAGAGCATATATATATAGCCACAATCGGCCATGCACACCACCACGTCAAAGTAGCAGAAAAACAAAAAAAAACAAATTCACATTGCCTGTCCGAAGAAACGACTAGCTCTTCTTGAAACATCGGAAAGAGTAGGAACAGCGAATGAACAGTGCGCATACATACAATTGCAACTTCAAAAACAAGGCACAATAAAAGGTAGAAGAAGCAAGCACACACAACGAATCATATCATCTCTCCCTCTCAGGTACGCACATACTCCCGGTTATTCAAAACAAAACAGCGCCTTATAGAAAAGAACAAGCGTATGCATTCATTCATTCATTTAGAAATGTGTAGAAACGTCACGGCCGTCTTTTCACAACACAAAACACATCTTCATATATGCATGCCATTATTATCTCACATATGGGCAAGGGCAACAAACCACACAGAAAGTCACAGAATCGGCAAGCATAGAGATAAGGGAGAAATAACAAGGAGCACAACATTCTCACGCATTTTCTTGACTTACCATGCTAGTGTCACGGGCGGTGACCTCACCGTCCTGCATTTCCGATACATACACAGCCATCGTCCCGGCGACAATAAGCACCGCGGCAACAAGCACTCGTGTGATGAGCGGCCTGGTGATAATGTTTGCATGCTTTGAGCGCGGTGGCTGCTTCATGACTTCGGGATCTACCGGCTCCACGCCCAGCGACTGAGCAGGAGGCCCATCCATAAGGATGTTGATCCACAGAACCTGCATTGCATTGAGCGGCTGGGGCAGCCCCAGCATCGT
>JANBOK010000419.1:0-13347 GCA_027595805.1 Coemansia sp. Benny D160-2
GGCGGCTGGGGCTTTGGGCGTCCTTGGGGCGGCGTCTTCCCCTGCGGCTGCTTCTAGAAACCGCATGCTGCATTGCCTACCGGTTATCGATACCGGTGCATATAGGGCATCCATTTCTTGCTTCATTCTTCTCTCTTTAGCTTCTTGTCAAAAGAACTAGATAAATATACCCGATTTCATCTGAAATGTTGCTTGTATTTTGAATCAGTAAAGAGTATTGTCTGTAAATTGTGTGCTGGTTTATGTAGAACCAAAATTTAGGAAATATTTTAATACATTGCTACATGTTTCGTATTTGCCACATCTTCTTCCCACAAAATACCTCAAATATTAGAATATTCTATGGAAATACTAAAAAGACTAGCCAGTCCGGAATATACGAGATACTTAAAAAGCACCATTTTGCTGGTATGCGAGTGTGTAAACAATTTGGATTTATTACACACCAAAGATCCAAGATAAAAAGCTCAAGACAAGGCAGCACTGACTGACGATATCGCTAGCTCAGCTGCTGTTCGAAGCAAATATTTTGAGTAGCAGCATTGGATATGCTGGGGCAAGAAACATGGCCAGACTCATATCTAGATCATCAACAATGAGGTTAATAATGTGATTCCGCGGGAATGGGTTGGCTATTTCCAAGGCGGCTTCAGATCCGCCGCCAGGGCTAGCATCAGCAGCTGTACTGTGTTCAGAGACATCTGCACTGTTGTCATCGGCAGTAGCTGTGGCTGTTTGTCTTTGCTTCAATAACCCTGACGCGGAAGCAAACACGTCGCCGTTGCTCTTTGGCGGCGATTTCATACCGGATTCTACGCCGTTGCTTGCCTGTTTGTCGGTAGTGGATGGTTCAACATCAAGCACAAGAGACGAATCAGATAGGAGCTGAATCCCATAGACAAACAGGTAGATTGCGGGTGCCCAGTGCTGCAGCGACCGTAGCAAACAAAGTACATGTGCAAGCCGGGTTTTTGTCTTCCACTTTACATTATTGTCTCGGATTCCAAGTTGGCTGATTAGCACGTTGAGCATCTCGCCCGCAATGGCAACATATGTGGTTCCGTATGTAAACAGATTCAGCCGCAGCACAAAGCTCAGCTGCACAACATCACAAAGAATACTCATTGACTCGTAGCATTGCATGCGGCACTTGTGGAAAGCCAGGTTCTTCTGCCACATGTCGTACTCCCTGCTTCCGTAGTCGATGTCGCCTACTCCCTGCTCAACAGCTTCAAAATAGTCTCGCAAACCAAACACACGCATATGCATAGATGTTGCTGGCGCGCCAAGGTCCTCGTTAAGCATGCCAAGCAGCGCCACCCGGTTTGCGCGAATCATGAACGTGCTATAGAGCCCATAGATCATGATCAGCTCCTTAAAGTCCATGACCATGTTGAACGTCTCTACACTAGGGTCCTTATGACTGACGGCAGCGTTTGTAAATCGGTTAACCTTGTCCTGCGTGATCTCGAATTCCTCTGGAAGCGAGTAAAGCCACCGCTTAAGGAGCTCTTGTTGTCTATGCAGCTGCTTCAAGTAGCTCGATAAAGACAGCTTTCCCTCGCAAAAGTCGCATTGGAGTCGGTAGAGCTGGGCACCAAGAGGCAGCATACGCTGTAGCTGTACAGTGATTTTGTAATTGGGGCATATCTTGTTCCATTCCGACGGCCTCCACCCATCGTAGTCCGGATCATCAAACCCAGAGAACCACACTTTGTTGAGCTTTTCGGTCTGCTCCGTCTTTGGCCAGCTGTTTGCTGGAAGAAGAGTGAGCAGATCAAAGCTACACGGAAGATCAGGCGCAAAATAACCCCGCGTGCTTGTTGGCCGAGGAAGCGACTGAAAGCCAGTGTGGACGTTGAACGGGCGATCCAGGTTGAAGCAGCAGACAAGGTGCCACTGAAAGCCCACCCAGAATGTATACACATAGTAGTCATACTCGAACGTCTGCTTCAGCTTTTCAGGAACATCGATCCATGGGAACGGGTATCCGCGGAAGCTGGTCTTTGTCAGAATATCGGTGGCCATCTCGTAATGGGTCATCATCAGATCGTAGCGCGAAGATTGGAACTCGTAGCGGCCAATCAAGTGCAGGCTCAGCGCGCTCCAGAGAGACGGGCTAGCAACGGCCAGCGGTATGTCCTTGACGGCAACCTCATAGCATGTCTCGTCGAATTTTGCTGGTAATTGCGACACGAGCTCTTGGTCAATGGCCTGTCCGCGCGCCATGCTGGCAATGTATGCAAAAAGCAAGATCCGAGGAACGATGCCCTTGAGAATCATGCACCACAGAAGCTCTAGATCAATGTTGATTAGAGAGGTCCGCGTACTGCTGCATATTCCACGCATTACCTTGAGCAGCACATCTGCCGAGAGCTCGCTGGGGAACTCTCGTGCATACGTTCTAATTATTTCTGGCACAAAGTCGTCTGGGTAGTGCACCGCGCTGCGGTGTTGGCTCTTCTGTTTGTTCTGAGCAGGATGGTCCTGACGCTTCCTCTTTCTGGGTTTGCTGGAATCGCCAGTAGGCTGCTGGATCTGAATGCCGTTTCTGCTGTCTTGCTCGACGATCGATGGCAATGCGCCTGTAGATGCGGTGTCAGACGACATTGCCCTGATGCTGGGGCTTCTGCTGTAGTGCGACGAAACAGCCGCCAGATAAGGGCCAACACTGGGACTGGCTATCTTACCCGTCTCCCCAGAATCGTAGGCTCCACTCACATACGACGACGAGTTGCTGCTGCTGCGCCGTGTTAACGCAAACTCATCTCCAAACGACTGCACCTGTTGTGCAGATGGGTGCGAAGAAAACGGTGCGGACACGTAGATACCAGTGTTGGCGCCATTAGCACTACAGACTGGCGATGAGGTTACGCGGCCAATCATGTTGGGAATTTGCAGGGAATTGGCCACTGTCGACTGAGAAGTCACGTTCAAGATGCTAGCAGAATTGCCTGCCATTCCGTTCTGTAGCATCTGCTGTCCTTGCTGTTGCTGTTGCTGCTGCTGGGCACTGAGAGGGAACGGTGGGACCTGCTGGAAAACACCGTTGCCACTGGACATGAACTGCGAGGTTAGGTTTCCAAACAGAATGCTATCAGGTGTCGTGGCTGCCTGCATCGGCAGCATGGGAGACGCCGAGTATGCAGAGTATGCCGGGTATGCGCTGGCAATGTTCTCAAGATTTGATATAATGGCAGCCTCTGGCTTGTGTTGGTATACCCATTCGGGAAGGGTCTGGCTTTGTGGGTCAGGAAACGGAGACATAAACGTGTTCATTCCTTGGAGAACCGGCTGTGGCAGCTGCTGCGTTTGCGGATACATGTTCCCGGCAAGCAGCCGAGAAAGCGCGCTGACCTCGCTGGGAAGCGTTGCTGGCAGCGGTTGGATCTGGGCAGACTGTGTCGAGGCATCTTGCACAGTCGAAATGAAGACGCCAGGGCCCTGTGAGTGCTGGCTGAAGGTGTTGGCGGGCGAGCCGTTCAAAGGCTGCGGGTTCTGAGCCATATCCATGGAGAGTGCTCCGCCAAACGACGCCGCCTGGCCACGCGGCTCACTCTCGCTGGGCACAGGCATGATGTTCTGCAGCGGCCTACTAGCCTGATCCTGAAAGCGCTTCCGGAACCGGCGTGACCGCCTGTATTCGCATGGAACGCCGTGCGCCCTACATAGCGAGCACGATGGCCTTTCACCATTACATTTGCGCTTCTTCTCCCTGCAATGGTTGCAGGACGTCAGATATGGAACATTCAACATGGGCTGGATCGGAACAGAGGTGATATATCGGGGGGGGGAGCTACATGAAGCGCACCTCTCTATGCTCCAAACAGAAAAGAACAGGAAATAAGTATACTATACACACGCCTGTGGCAGATAATAAAAAAGAAGAAAAATAATATGTGGCACAACTACTTTAATATTCAAGTGAGCGAAATGAAAGATTGAAGGAAAGAGAAAGAACAGCCAAAAAAAAGCCATCTCATTTTTTTTATTAAAAATTTAGGCAGACAGGGGTTGAAGCTTCCATTTTTGTACTCGGGCCAATGATGGGCGCAAATACGCGGAGTAATGGCTTTGGGGAAGGGCTTTGGGAGATTTTGGTCTCAATCGATCAAAGCAACCTTCTGAGGCAATTGGAAGCCAGGCTAACCTTCGAATTAATTAACAGAGAGAAGGACATTGCACGAGTACCCTTCCCGGCGTTGTCCAGCAGACAAGGCGTGTCAAGACATTTTGTCAAGACAAAGCATTTGCTCCTTGCTTTCTTCCCCACGCCAGATTTTCAGGGGAACAATTGTTTCTGCAATTCTAAAAGAGGGGTTATTGGGGTTTGCAGCTCAGCGTAAACTTCAATAGACGGGCTTTAGATTGAGGATGTCTGCGGAATTCCCCTCGTCTCTTGTCTTTGCACGTCCTTCAATACGTGCTGGCAGACCCATTCGCCATTCAGTTCACATGTACATGCGCATCTACTCCATGTGCCAAGTGCCGGTTTGCATGGCAAACATCTTTTGGATTCTGGCATTGTCATCTGCCAACGACATTGTCAAGGTGACGCACAAATGCCTTTTTTCATGTCAATCTCTTGGCTCCTTCCATTGCCGACGCGAAGAAAAGAGCAATCGCACCTTCCATCTAATGCCCGCGGGTCACGGTTTTCTACGACGTGATTTCGTGGCATAGCTTTAGGTAATCCGGAGATGGCATCTTTTGCCCGTAGGAAATATATATTTCCCGGTTGATTATTAAGCCCAAAATGCCTCAACAACGAAAGCGCACGGACAGAGGTTGTTTGATTTTTTGTCTATTTTTTACATTTGTTACACAAGAGCAATTAAAACAAAAAAGAGCGAAACGCCCCCTTTCCAAAACAAACAAATGATAATACGCTCTGCACAATTGACGGACATTTTAAGGAGAAAAAGGAAAAAAAGTACACAGCTTAGACGGGTCCACTCTGACGGTGACTTAGAGCTTGCCCGGAGCAGCATTCCCATGTCCGGCAGAGGGCGACAAGGATGACGTTGGGGCTTTGGGTCTAAAAATCGAGTCTGTTGGCATCAGCTTCAACAAGAGAATCGGATACGCGGGAGCCAGAAACGCGGCCAGACTCAGACCCAGATCCTTGATAATAAGGGTGATAACGTGCTTCCGCGGGAACGGGTTCGGAAATTCGGGGACCGGGTCGGCCGCGCGGTAGCTCAATGTCTCGTCGCGCTTCACATCCGAGAAGGCATGTGCGCCAAGCGGGGCACTGGACGTCAAAATGTTTGTGCGCGCATCGTTTGCAGACTCCAGCGCACGCGGCAGACGGACCACCCGCCGCCGCTTTGGCGGGAACATCGATGCCGCCCTGTCCTCGTCCTCCGACACGCCAAGAGAGTCTACAGGCGACTCGGCCATGTCCATCATTGCCGGATCCATCACATCGCGCTTGAATGCTTGGAAGTTGCGTGGCTCATCCAGGCAGAGCTTTGGATCGCTGAGTGCCTTTATACCAGCAACAAACAGGTTAAGCGCCGGCGCCCAGTGTCGCAGCATCCGGAGTATGTTGAATACGTTGGATAGCCGCGATTTTGCTCGCCAAGTGATGTTCTCGTCGCAGTTGCGCAGGAAGCTGACATATGTCACCAGCACCTCGTACATTGTGAATATTATAGGTGATCCGAGAGTGTAGAAGTTGAACTTGCACGCATATGCTGCCTGCACCAGACTGCACAGCGCGTTAGCAGATGTTATTGCCTGGATGCGACATCCGTGGAAGTACATGTTCATGTATCCAAGCCCTTCGGACACAATTTGCGGCAACGATGTGCAGTCATACAGGTCTCGAATCCCAAACGCAGATGTGCTGACGTCTGGGGGCGGCAGGTCGATGGGCTCTCCCGCCATCATCTTCATGACATAGCGGTTGGCGCGCACCAGGAATGTGTGGTACATCATCAGCATCATGATAATGTCCTTGAGCTGGGACGCCTTGATATCGATATCTCTTCGCGATGCTGTCGACGATGGACTAATGGCCTCAATGTACTCTGCAACCAATCCGTTGTCCAGAACCAGAGCCGACGGCAGAGAGTATCTCCACACCCGCATGCGCTCCTTGAATATCCACAGCCCTTTGAGCACCTGCTCAAGCCCAACCTCGTTTCGCTTCGCTTTGGATATCAGCATATTGAATCCGGCAAATATAACAATTAGCTGCTGCACATACCCAGAGCTCGCAGCAAGCCGATTAAAGCAAGGCGAGTTCTCGGGCCGCATGCGCATAAACTCCTTGTCGCTTGGGCCGCGGAACCGCAGCTTGGGCGGAGGGCCCGAGTTGGCGCCTAGCCATGAGTTTTTGGGAATCATCGCCATCAGATCCACGTCGTATGGCTGGCTTGTTGTGTACAGATCGAACGTCTTGGATGAGTATACAGGCAGCCGATCCAGCGAATAGTCGAATTTGCTGCCATTCTCGATCAGCATAAACGACACAAGCTTCCAGAGAAACGATTTCCAGAATATCGCCAACAAGTACTGGAACTCAAAGCTCTCTTTGTCCTTGTCCCTGACGTTGTGCCACGGATAGCTGTGTCCCATGTACTTTATCCGCCGCAACACATCTATTGCCATGGCAGCATGCTCGTCCATCTCTTTGTATCGCAGCGACTGGAACTCATAGCGCGCAAGCATGCACAGACCGATGGCTCCCCATATCTCGGAGCAGTCCTTCACCAACGGAACCTCTTTAAGGGCAAGCTGGTAGCAGCTTTCGTCAATGTCAGGCGGCACCATTGATTTTATATCGACATTGGCCACGCTGCAGCGGACTGTGCTCGATATGTCCCCATAGAACGCAATCCGGGGAAGCACGCCTTTGTGAAGCATGTACCACAGTATCTCAAAGTTCAATGACACCATCCCCATGCGCGGCGCCCTGAATGACTCGCGCATGATTTTGTATACCACTTCGGGTGACGGATTCCCTGGAATCTCTGCAACGTACTGGCGAAGCATCGGTGGTATTTCGTCGACCTCAAACGCACTCTTCCTGGGGGCTATTGCTGGCGATGGCGAGTGAGACCCTTTTGGCGAGGCAGTAGGGGGGCGCGACGACGTGTTTGCCACGGGCTGACGAATGCTACCATGTGCGTTTCTGGCCTCTGCAGATCCATGGTTAGATACTAGAGGAGACAGACTGTCTGAAGCAGCAAATGAGTTGTTAGCAGAGCTACGTGCTTGTCCGTCTGGAAGGTGCGGTCTGGCATCATACATGCCATATATCGGTGACATCGGGAGAGGCGGTCCAAAGTTTGTATGGAAGTGGTCTTTTGGTATCGACTCATTCCGTCGACTGTCATTTCCAGCAGAAACCCCGTGTATGCTAACCCTCCGCTGGCCGTTAAAGGGGTTCTTTGCATTAAATGACTCTGTGCTCAAAGGCGAATGCTGTGAGCTGGTTGTATGTGACTTTGCTAGAGGCTTTGGTATCTGGGCAGCAGTTACGGCAACGGCTGTAGGCAACGTTGGCACCGAGCTTGCAGAAAGGATACCGTTCCTCTGAAGTCCTACAGGATTCGAGTACTGCCCTGCATTTGCTGCGCCAGACAGCGGCATCAATATGTCTTGTAGCTCTTGTTGATTTACTCCGCTATCAAGGCCGAACATGAACTCTCCATTCAAGAAGCTTTGAGAAATGTTGTTTGCGCCTCCGTATCCGACGTTTAGGTCGTCAAGCACAACAGGCATCCACTCGTGCTGCGAGTTTAAATCCCAGGATGTTGCCCAATCGCCCAGGTTGGCAAGCATGTTGGCCTCGGTATTTGTAGCCGTAGTCCATTCCGGTCTTGAAAATGGCGTATTGGCAGCAAACGGCGTCATAAACGAGTTTGCTGCCTGCACCAGATTTGCCGGTGGATTTGACTGCGGAACCATATCTACCGAAAGCAGTCGTGTGATAGCGTCTGCTGAAAACATTCCATCCTGTGAAGAATGGATAGAGGCGGATCCGTTTATCTGCGGCGGCGGCTGCTGTAAATGCTGCTGCTGCTGCTGCTGCTGAATAGTAGGAGAAATAGTCAAATTCATGCTTGAAGAACCATTCGTCTCATTCGGTAGCTGTAATGACAAGGACGGCGATGTGATATGTGCAGGGATTTTATTTTGTATTTCTGCTGCTCCTGCTGTTGCAGCTGGCGCTGCTTTTGCTTTAGCTTTGGCTTTAGGCTTTGGCGTTGGCTTTAATTCAGGTTCCGCCAGAGACGATGCACGCACTTGCTCCTTGGTGTCCTCTACAATAACCACAGGAGTCTTCAGCACATCCAGTGAGGATGGCGAGCAGTCCTTGAGCTGCTTCTTGAAACGCAAGGATCGGCGGTATCTACAAGGCACGCTGTGTTTGCTGCACCAAGAGCAAGATGGCTTTTCGCCCGTGCACTTTCGCTTCTTTTGGCGACAGCGTTCGCATGACCGCAAGAATGGAACTGTTTGTGGATCAAGCGACATGGCTAACTAGAAATTGAAAAGACATATACATTAAATAGACACTTGGTCCGCGTGGTGGATGTAAAGATAATTTAGAATAAAAAGGATGGAGAATACTAGAATGGCAAAAAGAAGGAAAGGAAAGGAAGGAAAGAAAGAAAGAAGGTTCAATATGCACAGCTTTGACATTTGATTGCCGGAAAACAGAAAAGTGCAGCCTGGAAACCCCCCTTCTGCTAAAAAAAGTAAAGCAAGGAAAAAGAAAAAAAGGGGCAAGATAAAAAAGATTGAATTTGAGAAACCATAAACCAGCTTCGCTTATTGGTTGGCTTACAAATTACGGAGAGAAAGGCCCAAAAGATAGGTCTGAAGCGTGGACATGGCACACAAATCAACTTCTTCTTCTTTGCATTGGCTCTTTGTTTGGCGCACTCTCCTCTTTTTCTTTGGTCTTTTGCGTTTGCCCACGCTTTTGAGTACAGGTCGTTTTTCGCAGAACCGACGATAGTGACACAAACGATGCAAGCACTGGACACTACTGTGTTGATTTATATGTGAAAACCGGCGGCTAATATAACCAGAAAGAAATGGCTGCATCGACGACGATTATCCCTGCTGGTGCCCGCTGCCGCTTGCATGCAACAACCACATACCAGCAACTATTTTTCTCGTGTAACCGAACATTCTGTACAAGCAGCACGCAGAGCATTGCAGAAGAGACCAGCAGCGATGCTTTGTGGAGAACCAGACCGCCATCCCAGCAAAGTCGGAATGACCATGGTGTACCATTGACGAATATTGATAAGATACTTTCCGATAACGCGGAGCTGGCTGCAAAGATCAAGCAATTCCGCAACAGGAATCTGAGATCGAATCCATGCGCAAGGTATCTAGCACCAAACAACTTCAACTTGCGTCAGAAACAGACTCGGTTCAAAGACGGCGGCTCTAACCTTCTTCCATCTGAAGTACCAAGCAAAAGCGAAATGTATACCGCATTTATGACCATGCCGCTTTCGAGACAAAACGTAAGATTCAATCCATGGAGTTTGTTTCTCGAACTTTTTGACGATCCCAGGATCATGCTAAACACCGACAACGACTTTGTTTCCAGAGGCAGAGCACTGCTGGCAGCACTGGTGTATCTTGGACAGGTCACGCCCGCCAACGTACTTTCGCAGCGTCCCTTATTTAAGCATTATGCGCTAAAATCCAAGATTGTTGTTCCGTTTCGGCAATATGGCAATGAAAACCACAGAGATGCTATGGATCGTAATGTTAGCTTAACACCCTCGCAACTTGCCGCACTGGGCCAGCTACAGTTTCCACGATTTATAGCCAACAAGTACGCAAGGCAGGTGTCTGTGACAGGCCAACAAGTAACAGACGACCTGAGTGAAGCCAGGCGGGCGCAATGGGACCGCTCATGGCTCTCCGCAAACCTCGCAGTTCTCGAGCTACAAAAGAAATTTACAGATCAGCGGATTATGTATGGCGTCCGAATTAGCTCAGCCCGACAGAGTCAATCGTTAATTGGAAGTGCGCTTGAGCATGCACCGGGACTTGTCCTCAACACCATCATGAGCTGGAACGACGACTACAACAAAATAATGACTCTGAATACGATCAACAGCCTGTGCGCAGAATATTTTGATGCTCCCGAAACAATTAGAGAGGCGATAGTTCAGGCATGGCAGATGTACGACTGGCTGGTTTACCACGATTGTAGTGGCCATATGTATGGAAACAACCCTTCTTCTAACGATACCCGTGCTACGGCTGTAAGGCTTTATCAGTCCCTTGAAAGATTTGACAACTGGAAAGAAGTGAACACTTGCTTTGACCGGATCCAAAAGTCGCTACCAGATCCAGCGGACGCAGAGATGCAGCGACTTTCGACATCTGACCATAAGCTCCTCAGCCGCTACACGAACTTGACACCCCAACTCCGTGGCTACTGGCGGCCTAAGAGCACATTGAACGAAAGATAAAAGATACTTGGGCGAAATATGAGCTTTTATTGTCACTGTTTAATTTGAATTATTTATAACTGGTAAATGTATTTATGAAATCAGGCCTCGCACGCGCAAGTCATATTGGACCTCTTCGATTTTCTTAATGTCATATTTGATGGAATCGAATCTGCGACGAAGTGCATCATTCTTAAGATTGAGCAGTTGGAATCCCGCGTAGAGTTCTGAAGCGAATGTGGATATTTCCTGGGGCCTCTTTACGTCTCCAACAATGACGGCGTTCACTGCCAGACGGGAAAGCTCGCTAAACAGCGAGATAGTCCCATGGAGATACTCTTCCAGAGTAAAGACAAACTCGGAGATGTCGCTGTTGGTGGTGTTTACATTGAATCCTAGGAGCTCGTGGATGTCCTCGGGAGTGGCTAGTCGGGAATGCTCAAGATAGACGGTGAATGCAACAAGAGCGCATGCGTTTTGGACAGCAAAAGTCCACATGTCGTGGTATTTATAAAATGTTACTGGTTTGATAAGCTCTGCCAAGGTACTGAACTTTTGCTTAATGTTGTCAATCTGCGGTCTAATGTCCGCAAGAACCTCGCCTGTTTGACTTTGAGCCACTGAGTGTGCTTTTGATAGCTTTGCGGCTCCAATACGGCACATTTTGTTCAGCTCCCTGACAGCCTCTTTGATTGCATCGAAGAGCGATGACTCTTGATCGAACGTGTCCTGAAGGTCGACAAATACCTGGATATCCATTTCTATGCAGCAAATTAATAAGAGTTGATTCTGTATCTTCTAGTTTATGCGTCATTGCCGATTTCTCTCCTCCAGAACTTTTATTTGCATGAACCAAGACAAAGATCTTGTTCTGATTTATGGGGAGGGCCAATCAGTTGCATAGTGAGTGCTAATCATTCTGAGCAGCTCTTTATGCGCATGTAACAAAAAGCTGGCTGGTCTAGGGTCTAGATAAGAGATATGACGTATAAAGGGAGTGGTTTTGCTTAAGAATGGCTTTATACTAGCATTGGCCACGCATAAAGGCAACGCATGGCCAGAACAGGCAATAAAGAAAGCAAGGAGATATACGCACATTCTTGATTTGTTGCACAGAAGACGTGAAACATACTTTACTCTGCTTGTCATGCAAATGCAGCAAACAGATCGTGAGTTCTGATGGCAATATGACGGGAATTCTGCAAGCAGCAAAGATAAAAAGCACTGTATATTGCCTTGCTACATCTCTGTGTCGGCTTCGACCACGACATAAACACCTCTTTTATTCCGCTCGCCTCCATTAGAAAGATAACATTGAATTTCAGTATAAACCTACTTTCGACATTTTAGACAGAAAAATCCCAGAGCTCAAACAATGGCAAATGCACAGAGTGTCGTCAAGATTACGAGCAAGGATCAGCTCAACCAGATCCTGCAGAATAACAGCAAAGCAGCAATGGATTTCAACGCCAGTTGGTGCGGTTCGTGCAAGGCCATGAAGCCAGTATTTGATAAGCTTTCGAAGGAGCACGACGACGTTGCGTTCCTGTCAATTGACACCGACGAGAATAGCGAGATTGCTCAAGAGTACGGAATCACATCCATGCCGACATTCAAGTTCCTCGACAACGGCAAGGTCGTGAACGAAGTCATTGGCGCCAACAAGAACCAGCTGGAGCAGACAATGACCAGCTTCACCTCGTAGACGACTAGAGATTTTGTCATTAATAAACAAGCAGTCAATATATAACATATGGTCAGCAAATAAAAAAACCTGATGTCTTTGGCTTTTAATATTGCAAAGATATAGTGCACTTGCATATACCGCGTCTATCACACAGATAGTGGTACCGGTGCTGCGGCTCTTGTGTTCTTTGTGGATCTAGATGGATCCATTATTATTGCATGCTCTTTTTGCATTTCAAATCTGTGGCGTGACTACATAAAGGAAAAATGGCCGAGATTTGGCTTGCGTGACTGCGCAGTGCTGGTGATGTGGGCGATTTGTCATCCACAGCCGAAATCCTATTTGCCGTAGTGAGTGGGCAAAAGTCGCTATTTTCACTCTTTATGATCCAATTGTTGCTAAAACATGGGTCGCCTTGTTTTTTTCCTTTCTTTTCTCGCTGCTTTGTGGGAGACGGAAACAACCGATAATTGAAAACTGCTGGGTTTCCGTTGTTCGCTCTTCAGAACGCGAAAGAAGGCTTAAGAAAAGAAAAGCCCAATCCTAGGTGCTGTGCGATATAAATTCAGAACGGCGACGACGATTTCCCTCACTCTCCTTCCCTTCATTTTTATCATTCCCCCCCAAAAAACACCAATTCTTTCTTTTACTTTTTCTTTCATTCTTTCTTTCTCTTCTGACACGCTTGTTTTATCCCCTATTTTTACAAGAATACACCACAACATGGCCAGCGAAACCGTTCTTTCAATCACCGAAGCGTCTCCCTTCAAGGAGCTTGTTGCGACCAAGCAACGCGTGGTGGTCGATTTCACCGCTACCTGGTGCGGCCCCTGCAAGCTTATCTCGCCGATCTTCAAGAAGCTTTCCGAAGAGTTTGGAGACAAGGTTACGTTCGTCAAGGTTGATGTCGACGAGGGCGCCGAGATTGCCGGCGAGGTGGGCGTCAGGGCAATGCCCACCTTCAAGTTCTTCTACAGCGGCAGCCAGGTCGAGGAGCTTGAGGTTGTTGGCGCAGACAAAGCCAGCCTTCGGACAAACGTCGAGAAGCTTGCTGCTCTCGGAGACGAGCCCGTCGTAGAGGAGGAGGCTCCTGCCGCTAATGAGGGAGAGGAGGAGGAGGCTCCTGCCGCTAATGAGGGAGAGGAGGAGGCGGCTCCTGCCGCTAATGAGGGAGAGGAGGAGGCGGCTCCTGCCGCTAACGAGGGAGAGGAGGAGAAGCCT
>JANBOK010000420.1:0-13284 GCA_027595805.1 Coemansia sp. Benny D160-2
TCTACGGCGGGCGCAAGGCGCTGTCGCGGGCGTTCCGGAACCGCTTCGTCGAGCTCCACTTTGACGACATTCCCGAGTCCGAGCTGCAGCAGATCATCACAGACAGCTGCCGCGTGCCGCCCACCCACGCCGCGCTGCTAGTTTCCGCCTACCGCAACCTGACGCAGGTGCGCGCGCAGAACCGGATCTTCGAGGCCAGCCACGGCTTCGTGACGCTGCGCGACCTGTTCCGCTGGGCGAACCGCCACGCCGCGACGCGCGACGAGCTGGCCGCGCACGGCTTCATGCTCCTGGCCGAGCGCGTGCGCTCCGCCGACGACCGGCAGGTTGTGCGCCGGGCCATCGAGCGCGCCTTCTACGCGAAGAAGGACGGTCCTGGCGCGCGGCGCACAATCGACGTGGATGCGCTGTACTCGGAGGCCAGTCTGCGCGTGATGCCCGAGTTCCAGGCATTCGAGGCACAAACCGGGGCCTCCGCGCCATCCGTTGCCTGGACGTCGGCGATGCGGCGGCTGTTTATCCTCACCGCGCTGTGTCTGCGCTTCCACGAGCCCGTGCTGCTTGTCGGCGAGACGGGGTGCGGCAGGACCACGGTGTGCCAGATGCTGGCGGCGGCCCGCGCGCAGCAGCTGCACATCGTCAACTGCCACCAGAACACCGAGTCGTCCGACATTCTGGGCGGCCAGCGGCCCGTGCGCAACCGCGCCGCGCTGGTGGAGGCGGCCAACGGGATTCTCCAGGCCAGCAGCGTTGCTGGGCTGCTGCCGCCGGCGCGTGGCCCGGTCGATAGCGCGGGAGCGCTGGAGGAGCTGGCGTCGCGGTGGCGGGGCTCCGACGATCCCGACACCCGCGCACTGGCGGAGGCTGGCGCGGGGCAGCTGCAGCGCGCGCACGAGCTGCTCGCGCGGTCGCAGGCGCTGTTTGCGTGGCACGACGGGCCGCTTGTGCAGGCCATGAAGCAGGGCGACATGTTCCTGATGGACGAGCTGAACCTGGCGGACGACTCGGTTCTCGAGCGGCTCAACAGCGTGCTCGAGCCGTCGCGCACGCTCGTGCTGGCCGAGAACGTGGGCTCGGCAGCAGAGGCGTCGGGGTCCTCGATGGCCACGGTGGCCGCCGACGGCTTCGAGTTCGTGGCAACCATGAATCCCGGCGGCGACTACGGGAAGCGCGAGCTCAGCCCGGCGCTGCGCAACCGCTTCACCGAGCTGTGGGCGCCCACCACGCAGGACGCCGCCGACCTGCGGATGATCCTCCTCAAGCGACTCGAGGCGTCCTCCACCACTTCTGGCGGAAGCGATGGTGTTCCGCCGCACGAGGCGGCTGCGTGCGCCGATGCGATCCTCGCCTACGTCGCCTGCCTCCAGACGGAGCTGAAGGTTCTGCAGCACCCGCTCAGCCTGCGCGACTACCTGTTCTGGGCCGACTTTGTGGCCAGGACCCACGCGCTGCTTGGCGCGCAGGCCGGCGTGGTGCACGGCGCGTGTCTGGTTCTCCTTGACGCGGTTGGCGCGCAGGGCTCGGCGGTCTACGGCGGCGCATCGGTGGCCGCGCGGCTGCCGGCGCGAGTCAAGGCCGAGTGCGTGGCCCGCCTGTGCGGCATCGTCGGCATCGGCCCGCCGGAGGCTGCGCGGATGGTTGGCGTGGCGCCGTCCCGCGACCTGGCCACGGCCGCCGAACCGCTGGCCTCGCGGATCCAGCGGCAGAAGGAAGCGGAAAATGCGGGTGCCGGCGTTGGCGTGGCGCCGTTCTTCGTCGAGTGCGGCGAGCAGCACTCGCAGGAGGGCGTGGCGGCGTTTGCGCTGGATGCGCCGACGACCTTCGACAACCTGGTGAAGATGCTGCGCGCGATGCAGGTGGGCAAGCCGCTGCTTCTGGAGGGGAGTCCGGGCGTCGGCAAGACAACGCTGGTGTCCACGCTGGCGCGGCTGGCGGGCCACCGGCTGGTGCGGATCAACCTGTCGGACCAGACGGATCTGATGGATCTGTTCGGCACCGATCTGCCCGTCGACGGCGGGTTTGCGTGGTGCGACGCGCCGTTCCTGCGCGCGCTGAAGCGCGGCGACTGGGTTCTGCTCGACGAAATCAACCTGGCGTCGCAGAGCGTGCTCGAGGGCCTCAACTCGTGCCTCGACCACCGCGGCGCCGTCTACATTGCCGAGCTGGATCGCGAGTTCGCGCTGGCGCCCGGGTTCCGCGTGTTCGCTGCGCAGAATCCGCTCGGCCAGGGCGGCGGCCGCAAGGGCTTGCCGCGCTCGTTCGTCAACCGCTTCACGCAGGTGTTCATGGACGAGCTGACCCGCGACGACCTGCTCGCCATCTGCCGCGCCGTGTACGGAGCCGACGGTGATCCGGACGGATCTTCTGCTGCCACCCAGCGGATCCTCGACTTCAACGGCCGCATGCACGACGCGACCATGGCGCGGCGCGAGTTCGGCGCGTCGGGCGCGCCGTGGGAATTCAACCTGCGCGACGTCGGCCGCTTCATGGAGCTGGCGCAGCAGCCGTCGCGGCTGGAGGCCGGGCCCAAGCCCGTTGACGAGTTCGTCGCGATGCTCTACGTCCAGCGGATGCGCACCCACGCCGACCGCCTGCATGTCGCCGCCCTGTTCCGCGCCGTGTTTGAGCGCAGCATCGACATTCGCGCTCCCGCCGTCCACGTCACCGACGAGCTCGTGCAAGTAGGCAACGCCGTGCTGCCGCGCCGCACTAACAGCAGCAGCCCGGGTGGAGGAGCTGCCTTCGAGCACACCGCGCGACTCGCATGTCTGCACGGCCAGCTCGGGGCGCTTGAGTCGCTGGCCAAGTGCGTCGAGATGCGGTGGCTGGCCATTCTTGTCGGCCCCGCGGGGTGCGGCAAGACGTCGATGGTCCGGTGGCTCGCCAGCGCGACCGGCAACCGGCTGGTCGAGTTCTCGATGAACTCCGGCGTCGATACGAGCGAGATCATCGGCGGCTTCGAGCAGGTCGACATCCAGCGCCACCGCACCGCGCTTCTCGCGCGCGTCGAGGTGCTTCTCGGCCACGCGCTGCTGGCGCGCCCTGACCAGGGCCCGGGGTCCGGTGCCGCGCTGGCCCGTGCGTTTTCGCAGTTCCACAGCGCCAGGCGCTGCACCAGCACGAGCGGTCTGTGCGCAGCCGTTGCGCAGATTGTCGACGCCGTCGATGGGATTGATGCCGGGCAGGCCGAGTCTGTGCGGCAGGCGGTGCGCGCCCTGGCTGCGCTGGAGGCCGCCGGGCGGTTCGAGTGGGTGGACGGCGTGCTGGTGGATGCGCTGGTCAACGGGCACTGGCTGCTGGTGGACCGCGCGAACCTGTGCAGCGCCTCGGTGCTGGACCGGCTCAACGGGCTGCTGGAGCCCGGCGGCGTGCTCCACGTGACCGAGGACCCGAAGCGCACGGCCCCTGTTGTCCCGCACCCCGACTTCCGGATCGTCATGGCGGTGGATCCGATGCACGGCGAGCTGTCCCGCGCGATGCGCAACCGGGGGATCGAGATCTGCGTCCTGCCGCCGCCTGCCGGCTCTGGTGCTGGCGCCGGATCTGGTTCGGCGGACCAGGCGGTTGTTGCGCGGTCCGTTGGGCTGAGCAGCAGCCTGGTTCCCAACGACATGTTGCCGCCCCATCATGCTACTCTGACCGCCATCGCCCACCAGGCCGTGCGTGTTGCCGAGCGCACGCAGCGCGGCTACGCTGCCCGACTCGTTGGCGATGGCTGCGCGGCCGAGCTGCTTGCCGCCTACTACGCGCCCACTGCGCGCGGGTCGTGCGTGTCCGTGGCTCGCTGGCAGGCGCATCTGGCGCGCAGGGCGTTGGCTTCCGGGACGGCGCGGGAGCGCCAGGCGTTGCTTGTAGCGGTAATCGGAACGCTTCCGCCCGACGCGGACTCGTTTGGAGCGGCGCTGTTTTCGGCAATCCTCGCTAGTGACAGCAGTAAGGAGGAGTCGGCGGTCGTCGCTGCGCTTCTGGCGGCCCCGCTGGCCGGCGCCGTGCGTCAGGCGCGCGCGCAGGTTGCTGTGGAGTGCCAGCTGAGCACTGAGATCCTGAGGTCGGCGCCATCGCTCGTGCCGCTGAATGCCGCGCTCCACCGCGCACTGCAGCGGAGCATTGCCGGCAATAGCTCTGCGGTGGTGCGGTGGCACGAAGTTTTGTGCGCGGCGCTTGTGTTCCAGCGCGAGCGCATAGCCGCCATGTCGGGGGCCACCGGTGCTGTTGGCAGCGATGCTGTTCTGCCCGCCACTAGTGCGTCGGCACGGCGGGCGGCGCTTCTTCGCCAGCCCGATGCGGATGTCGCGCATTTGCAGCGTGTCCTGGATGTGGCCGACGGGTGCGACCTGTTGGTCGATGCGTGGGAGGCGTCTGTAGCTCGTCTTGGTTCGGCCACCGCAGTCGGCGACTGTTCTGCGGACTCCGATCTGGGCTCCTGCGTGCCGGTGCTGCGCTCGCTGTACCGCCTGGCCATCCGCATCCGGCACCTGGTTGCTGGGGCGAATGACAATGGCGGCGGTGCTGGCGACAACAGCAGTGCGCTGGCTGTGGCATTCGAGGAGACGCAGACTGCGCTGCACCAGATGCTTGCGCTGACTCACTCTCAGCCTGACAGCGTCGGCGCCCAGATCCAGCTGACGCTTGGGCGGGTGCGGCCCCTGGTGCTCGATGCCGCACACAGCGCCCTCCTCTGGCTGCTCGTCCATCCGGTGACGCTGTGCGACGCCAACGAGCGCCAGATCGAGGCGCGACTGCTTGCCGCGCACAAGTACATCATGGTGACGGCTGATATACACCATTCCGCACAATCTGCGGTGTTCTCGGAGGAGCTGCGCGAGGCTGTAGTTGAAGCCATTGCCATGCTCTACGCCACGGCCAGTTCCCGCGGCAGCAGTAGAGGCAGGCACCTGGTGGTGGATGCGATTGCGCGGTTCGCCGCCTCGCTCCCTGCAAGCGGAGCGCAAGCAGAGGGGGACAATAGCGATGCCAGCAGTATTGGGATGCCGCTGGCAGCTGTACTGAGTGATATCCGCTCGCTGGCCGACTGGCAGCAGGTAGCGCAACTGGCCGTGCTGGCATCCGGTAGCAGCAACCATATGGCTGGCCGAAACGATTCCAGTCTGCAGGACCTGAGCATCGCGCGCCTGCGCACCACAATCGTTTCCAGCATGTCTGTCGGAAGCGAGTCGCCGTGGGCGCCCGTGTTTGCGCGGCTCAGCTGGTCGCTCAACGAGCAGGGCAGAGCAACAGCAACGCTAGAGAGTAGGAAAAGGAGGAACGAGGAGATGCTGGCAGGTGCGCTGCCGCTGGCAATTGACATCATCGACCAGTGGCACGACCAGTTGCACAGCCAGGCGGTGGCCGATGTGCTGCCCGACTCGTCGGTTGCGCTGCTGCGACTCGCGCGGCCGGTGGCCACCGAGCTGACGTGGCGCCATTCGGCCGGGCTGCTGGACTGTGCGCTCGAGGACCACGGCGGCGCTCGCGACGGGGTCGTGGGAATGCTGCGCGCGCTGACTACTTACACGCCGCCCAGCCCGGCGCCAGCGAGGGATCTTGCCGCGCTCGTGTGGCTGCTGGCAGTTGCTGCTGCAGCCGTCTGCGACACGACAGAAGAGGACTCGTGCGCAGAGCTGCATCGCCAGTCGTCAGCGCTGGCATCCGCTTTGCTGCACACTAGCGATAGCAGCAGCCATGATATCGAGGCAGCTGCAGGCAGATGGCGCGTAGCGCTGGATCGGGTCATAAATACGGATGACCGCGTGTCATTGTGCATTGCTCCCGCAGCCGACGCCGTCTGTGCGGCAGCTGCTCAGAATGGCACTGCCGCGCGGCGCGGAGTCCTGGCGGCGACGATTGCGGTGCACAGCGGGATGCTCGCGCTGTCGGTTCCGCACCGTGCGGTGGACCCCGCAGCGCGCGCACACACGCGGTGGGAATGGCTGGGCGACGACATCGACACCGCGCAGGCGCAACTCGCTGCGATCCGCGATGTGCAGCGCGCGATGACCGGCGACACCGATACCGCCGCAACCCGGCCGCTCGCCGCCGACGTAGCAGCGCTGGAGGCCCGCCAGTCGGGCATCGACCGGGTGTTCCGGCCGCCGCGGTCCGACCGGGACGCAGCAGCGCCGTTTGCCGAGCTGTGGCACGAGGCGCGCACGCTCTGCGGTGGCGTGCTCGGCCGCGTGCGCGACGTCTGTGCGCAGCTGCTGCAGGGCGGCGAGCTTCCGCTGGCGGCCGCCGACGCGCTGGTGGCCACGCTGGCGCAGTTCCAGACGCGCGTGCGGGCCCGCTACTACGCGGCGTTCCGCGATGTAGCGCAGATCTGGTGCGTCCACGCCCGGTCGATCGCGTATGCGCTGGCGCAGCTGGCGGACGAGTGCCGCCGCACGGACCCGCAGACCGCGGTCCACCGCGAGACCGCGCGGCTCGTGGCCGAGATCTACGCGATGCCCGCGGCTGGCGGCGTGCCGGCGACCGAGGCGTCGAACGCGGAGATGCAGCGCGCGCTGGCGCGCCTCAAGGCGGTGGCCTTCTTTGCGCCGAAGCAGGAGGCGGGCGACGGCGGCGGCGGGGGGCGTGCGCTGCGGATGTACGGCGAGCTGGTGCGTGCGCTGCTTCTGCGCACCGTGCTGGGCGTGCAGGCGCGCGGCTGCCTGGCGGCCCCCGACGTGGCTGCGCTCGATGCGGTGTTCCGCGACGCGCACGACATCCACCACCGCGCAGTCGAGGCCAAGCGCAGGCGCGATGCGGAGGCGGCCAGTCTGTTCAGGCTGCGCGCGCGTCCGGATCCGACCGACGATGACCTGGTGCGCGAGCTGTTTCCGGGCTACGAGGAGCTGTTCGCCGACGAGGAGAACTATGAGAGTGGAGAACATGCTGCTGGCGACGATAGTGATGAGGCGGCGGCTGGCGGGTCTCCGGCCGACGACGACCTCGATGGCGACACGGTTGCTGCTGTTGCCGCCTGCCACCAGTACGTGATGCTCCAGTTCGGCGCCTCCGGCTGCGCGCCCGATCTGCGGCCGTCGCTGGTGCGCGAGGCGCGCCGGGCCGCGCTGCAGCTGGCCGCATCGGTGCAAGCGGTGCGGCGCGACACGGCATCCGTGCTGCCCGACGGCGCCGACGCCATGCTGCGCGCAGCCAACATGGCGGCGCTGGCCGACGCTGTTTCGGCAACCGACTCGGCCAGCGATAGCGGCCACCGGCCGGCCGCGGAATCGGGGACGCGCACGACGCGTGTGCGCGACTTCTACCGCGACCCGTGGCCCAGCGAGACGGTGCGGGCGCGCCCCGTGGCGCTGGCGATCCGCGCACGGGCCGCCGCGCTGCTGCAGGAGTGGCCGGACCACGCGGGGCTGCAGCTGATCGGCGACGCGGCCACGCGCGTGCTGGCGCAGGCTGCGACGGCGCCCGTGGCGCGGGTGCTGGCGGGCGTCGAGCAGCTGTACGCGCGCGCGCAGGAGTCGTGGGAGGCGCACGCAGCGCGCGAGACGTCGCTGGGCGCGGAGCTGGCGGAGGCGGCGCGGCTGGTCGTGCGGTGGCGGCAGCTGGAGCTCAATGCGTGGCCGCACGTGCTCCGCGCGCAGGAGCTGGCGTGTGCGCGCCGCGTGGCCGCCGAGTGGTGGTTCAGTCTGTACGCCGTGCTTGTGGCGGCGGCCGACGATGCGCCGGCGACTCGCGCGGAGCTGGCGGCGGCGCTCGACCGCTTTGCGCATGGATGCCCCGCCGGCGAGTTCCGCGCGCGCCTCAACCTGCTGCTTGCGTTTGCTGCGCACCGCGCCGCCGCCGTAGCTGCGCGCGCCTTGGCCGCCGGGCGCTGCGTGGCCGACGCGCTGCGTACCGACCCCGTGCACGGCCCGCTGCGCAACGCCGTCGCCTACTACCTGCAGTTTGCGCCGGCGGTGGCCGACCACCTCGCGCGCGGCAAGCAGCCGATCGCGCGCGACCTGGCGCAGTACGTGAAGATCTCGGCGTGGAAGGACGCGAATCCCGCCGCGCTCCGCGCCAGTGCGCAGCGCACGCACCGGCATCTGGCCAAGTGCGTGCGCCGGCTGCGCGACACGCTGGAGCAGCCGGTGTTCCAGATCATCCAGGCGCACCAGGCCGCCTGCGTGGGCACTGCGTGTGTGCCGTCTGTTGTGCTTGTGTCCTTGCCGCTGGCCGATGCTGGCGTCGAGGCTGTGCCTGCTGCGCCGGCGCTGGAGGATGCTGCTCGCCTGGGCGCGGCTGCTGCGTGGTTGCCTGGCCGCCGCGAGCCCGGTGCGGACGATGCGATGCGTGTGGCTGCGCTTGCCCGGCTGGCCGATCCGGCGGTGGCCGAAGTCGTAGCTGCCAGCGCTGGCTCGCTACTCCGGCTGCGGCGCATGCTCGAGGCCTCGCGCCTGGTTGGCCGCTCAAGGAACGAGGCGGAAGCCGTCGATGTGTTTGGCGACTTTGCGCGCCAGGCCGCCGCCGACATCCACTACTTCCAGAGCATGGAGACACCGCGGCGGCTGCTGCCGGCGAAGAAGAAGAGCGACGGCGGTGCTGCTGGCATGAGCGCAAAGAAGAAGCAGAAGCCGAAGCCGAGGACCCGCGGCAAGCACGTTATTGGAGGCAGCGCTGCGGACGAGGATGGAGCCGAGGATGATGGCGCTGAGATCGACGAGGAGGAGCGGCAGCGGCTGGTGCGCCGGTTCTGGGGCGAGCAGCGCAACCTGCGGCGCACGCGGCTCAAGGAGATTCTGCGCGGAATGCAGGACCTTGGGCTGAAGCGGCACTTCCGCGCATCCACGCAGGCGTCGGCGCCAGCCGAGGAGGACGGCGGAACCGAGGAACCAGCACCCGGTGCTTCGTCTAATGCCGCGGCACCGGGGCTCGGCGCACAGCTGCCACTGTTGCAGCTGCGTCCGCTTGACACCGCTTCGTGGCAGGCGGCCGTGTCCCAGGCATCGGCCGCCGACGGCCAGCTTGTTCTATCGGCATCGGCGGCGGCCACGCTGCGCAGTCTGCGCACAGCGGATGCTGCGTTCTTCCAGCTGGCTGCGCGGATGTCGCAGCTGCGCGCGGCGGCCTTCGACGATGCGCGGAGCCCCGAGGTGCCCGGCGCCCAGGTGCGCGCGATAACCGGGCTCGTCGAGTGTCTCCACAGCCTGGTTGTCGGCGACCGCCAGTGCGCTGCCGAGCTGGTGGCCGACGCTGCGACGCTGATGGGCGCGGCATCTGCGTGGGGTGAAGACAGTTTATCGACGGATCCGGCGTCCCGCGTGTCTGGCTCTTTTGTTGTGGAGGAGCTCAAGCTGGCCGCGGACTCGGCGATGGCGCAGCTGACCCAGCTGCTGGCCGACGTTGACGCAGTGTCTGGAGCCGGCGGCTGGGATCCCGCTTCCGCCGGTGCCGTGGAGTGCGCGGTGAGCCGGATCCGCGCGGCTTCGGACCAGTTTGCCGCCGCACACGCGCTGCTGGGCACCGCGTCGGCCGTGGCCACCGCGCTTGCAATGTCTGGTGTCGACGCCCGTACAGCCGACATCTGCGCAAGCGCGAGTCCGGCCAACGCCGCTACCCGCGAGGCCCTGGCGACTGCGGCGCACGCTGTTGCCGAGGCGCTGCGGCTCTCCCGGACTGATCTGGATCCGCGGATGCTGGACCCGTGGGTGCAGCCAGCGCTGGCGTCGGTCAACCGTGTGGCCGAGCAGCTTGGCACAGGTGCCGCGGACGCCAGTGTTGCCGAGCCATCCGGCACCAATGGTCATGCGTGGGACTCGGCGGCTGCTGCGACTGCTGGGCGCTGGATCACCGGCGTCATGGGCGTGTGGCAAGCTGTTCGGGCTGCCGAGACCGCATCTTCCGTGGCTTCTGCGGACGAGAAGCGCAACATCTGGGGCCTTGCGCCCAAGGAGCTGGTGCGCAGACTGGACGCCCACCAGGCGCTCGCGCAAGCCCTGCAGCTGCGCACGATGGTTCCGGTGCTCCGCGACCTGACGCGCGAGTGCTACCACTTCAGCAGCAGCAGCAGCAGTTGCAGCAGCACCCGGCACAGTGTCGCGGGCAACCCTGGTGAATCGCCCGACACGCGGGGCGCGGTGTTCCGCTGCGTGCAGCCCTGGGTGAGGCAATACCTGCTGCTAGTGCAGGCGGTGGTGGCGGAGCATGCAGAGCTGCACCGAGCGGTTGTGCACTTTGCGCTGGGCATTGCCACGTCGCTGACATCTGCGATGGTGCACGGAATGGGGCCGCAGGACGAGCCGCTGGAGCCCGAGGACGCCGGCGACACCAATGCGCAGGCCACTGGAACCGGCATGGGCGAGGGCTCGACGGCGGGCGCGAAGAACGTGTCTGACGAGATCGAGGGCGAGGACCAGATCGAGGGGCTCCGCGACAGTGACAATAAGGAGGACCAGCAGGACGACGAGGACGAGGAGCCGGCTACTAATGAGGATGCAGTGGAGATGTCGGGCGACTTCAATGGCGCCCTGGGCGACGCTGATCTGGAGAGCGACGACTCCGATGGCTCCGGCTCGTCGTCCGACGACGGTGACAGCGACCACGAGATGGATGAGCAGATCGGGGATGTGGATCCGACCGATCCGACCGCCCTCGATGAGAAGCTGTGGGACGACAAGGACGAGAACGACGAGAACGACAAGGACGGCGATTCCAAGGATACCGACCAGACCGTCGACTCCTCTGCGAAACAGTCAAAGAGCGAGACCGATATTGTTGCTGGCCAGGAGAGCGACAACGAGGGCGATCCGCAGAAACAGCAGCAAAAGGAGGAAGAAGAGGATGCTGCTGATGCCGCCGGCCAGCCCGAGCACGACGATGGCGGCGACGATGATGAGGAGATGCGCTCTGACGGCGAGTCTGGCGACAACGACAGTGATGGCGAGGAGCTCGATCCGCGCACCAACAAGGATACGCTGGACCGCATGGCTGATGTTGACGATCTGGGCGACCAGCTCGAGATGCCCGAGGGTCTTGATATCGACGGCGATGCCGAGCAGAGCGAGGACGAGGAAGACGACGATGGGATTGAGGCTGACGATGATCTTGGTGCCGAGGAGGATGCAATTGACCAGAAGCCATCGGCAGCGGCCGAAGCAGAAGAGGAGGAGAAGAAGGCGGAGAATGAGAACGAGAACGATGATGAGGGTCCGCGCACAGACGGGGCCGACGATGTCATGGATGACGGCGAAGAGACAGCCGAGCGCGATGGCGAAGGAGACGACGGCAGTGCGATGATGGATGAGGATGGCAACGCCGATGATGAGGGTGAAGATGGCCAGCAGGAGGAGACTGGCAGCGCCGGCGGTTCCGATGAGGAGGATGAAGGGCCGGATAACACGCTGCTCGACGACGAGTCGCGGCTCAACAGCAACGAGGACGAGTCGTCGGGCGCCAACAAACCCACCGGCGGACTCGATGCCGCCGTGAATCTCGACGGCAGCGACCAGCCCAACACTGCCGCAGAGGCGCAGGACTCCCAGCCGCAGCCAGCTGACGACGAGTCGAGCAGCCAGCAGCAGCAGCAGCAGCGTATGACGCGCCCCGATGCCAGCGGCAGCACCCAGCCGCAGGATCCAAGCCAGAGCCAGAGCCAGAACCAGACGCAGGCGCAGATCCAGAGCGAGGACCGAAAGCGGCCGCAGATGGACGCGGAGCGCACGCTGGCCGACGTCATTGAGAAGTGGGAGCGGCGTCTGGATCTTGTCATGCGGGACGAAGCCGAAGAAGCAGAGGCAGAGATGGAAGATGCCGCCGCCGACAACAGTGGTAACGATGATGGCGAGCAGAAATCGGTGCCCGAGGCCTCCGAGTTCGAGCATATCAAGGGCGAGGACGATGCGTATGACAAGGTTGCGCTGGCTGACGCTAATGACGAGGAGCTCGAGAAGCAGCAGCACCAGCCCATGGACATTGACGACGAGGAGGAGGAAGACGATGCTAGTGCCCAGCAGAACCAGCAGCAGCAGAACCAGCAGCAGGATCATGAGCAGGAGCAGCAGGCCGGCAGCGACAGTGCCCACCAGCGCCAGCAGCAAAGCCAGCCAGAAGAAGAAGACGAAGAGGATGCTGGCCGCGCCCAAGCGCCAGAGAACCCGCAGAGCCGAGTCGAGCCGAGACCAAACCGGCAGCCGCCGCCCGAAAGCGGCGAGCGGAGCAGCATGGCGGATGCTGCGCAGCTGCAGCAGTCTGTTGCTGCCATGGCGCCAGACAGCGACGGTGACGGCGACGGCGACGGCGACGAGCGGATGTCCGAGGATGAAGACGATGCAGAGGTTGCCAGCGATGAAATCGACATCGACCAGCTGCGAAGCGACCTGGAGACAGCCACGAGCGAGTGGCGGGCTCAGACCACGCAGGACGCCGAGCGCGCAGCACAGCTGTGGCAGGCGTACTCGCGGCTGACGCACGATCTGGCACTGTCGCTCACGGAGCAGCTGCGGCTGATTCTGACGCCCACGCAGGCCACCCAGCTCCGCGGCGACTACCGCACGGGCAAGCGGCTCAACATGAAGCGCATCATCCCGTACATTGCGTCGGACTTCCGCAAGGACAAGATCTGGCTGCGACGCACAAAGCCCGCCCGCCGCGAGTACCAGGTGATGGTCTCGCTGGACAACTCAAAGTCGATGGCGCAAACCGCGCATGCCGTGGAGCTGGCGTACGAGACACTTGCGCTGATAACAACTGCGCTGACGCAGCTGGAGGTCGGCCAGCTCTCGGTCGTGTCGTTTGGCGAGCAGGTCTCCCTGCTGCATCCGTTTGACGCTGCGTTTGACGCCGATGCTGGCGCGCGGGTGCTCAGCCGATTCACGTTTG
This sequence comes from Coemansia sp. Benny D160-2, assembly GCA_027595805.1. Taxonomy (NCBI): domain Eukaryota; kingdom Fungi; phylum Kickxellomycota; class Kickxellomycetes; order Kickxellales; family Kickxellaceae; genus Coemansia; species Coemansia sp. Benny D160-2. The sequence goes on from JANBOK010000420.1 coordinate 12,796, forward strand.
ATGACGACAAGACGAATGTTGTGCAGCTGATGGATGCGTCGCTGCGGCTGTTTGAGGCTGCCGAGGCCAGCTCCTCCTCTGCTTCTGCCGACGAGCTCTGGCGGCTGCAGCTGGTTGTTTCCGACGGTGTCTGCCAGGACCACCCGCGGCTGCTGCAGCAGGTGCGTGCGGCGTCCGAGCGTCGCGTCATGGTTGTCTTCATTGTTCTGGACCGCGCAGCCGGTTCCGCCGGTTCCGCCGGTCCTCTCGACTCCGACGCTGCCGACGCTGACAAGAACTCTATCATGAACACGCAGCACGTCTCCTTCGTCAAGGGCGTCAACGGGAGGATGGAGATGCGCGTCGAGCGGTATCTCGACACCTTCCCCTTCAACTACTACGTTGTTCTGCGCGATATCGCCGGTCTTCCCGCCGTCCTTGCCGAGGCCCTGCGCCAGTACTTTAGTCTTGTCGGAAACACGTGAGCTCTCCCGTGTGCTTCCTTTTTTT
>JANBOK010000421.1:0-13271 GCA_027595805.1 Coemansia sp. Benny D160-2
TTCACACGAGTTTTTTTTTACCATTCTTGTTTTTGGCAACTGGATTTTGGAAAGTGGATTTGGTGAGGAAGCAAGTTGCTTTGGTTTATGATATGAAAAGAAGAGAAATGAATAAGAAAAACAGCCTGCCAGATAAAAATGATCACAACGGGAGTTAAAGAAAGGGAGAGAGCTGGATCGGATTACCTATACCGGGTTACTTAATCGAACAAAAAGACGAATGGCGGGGACAGAAGGCCTTGGCTTGGGACCAGTCAAGCAGATCAGGATTACGGATGGCAGCACACATCGGATGGAACGATTTGGAGCACTTGGGATGCGCACACTGAACCACAGGGCCAAAACATTGGTACAGCTTTATGGGCTGTTTGCGCGGGCTTTGCTCTTTGGCTGCACCAGGCAGCCGCGAGTCAGCGTGGCCATAGCAGAACATGCACTTGGAGCTAGTCCGGGTCCGGCTAGTAGCAGAGACACCGGTCACCATGGCGGATCCGCTCATAGGCAACGGCGTGTCTGGCAAATCGGAGCGCTTCGCATCAAACTTCCACAGCGGAATGCGGGTGCGCGCAGCAATTGCCTGCTTCGAAGCCGTCACAGCTCGCGCAGCAGTGCGGGCGCGTGTGCTTATTCCGTTTGACGAGTCGTCGATCGGTGTGGTTGGGCTATCGTCGCCCTTTTCGCCAAGATCGTCGTCCTTGTCGGGCGATGGAAAGCTAAGGCGTGCCTCGTTAATGAAATTGGCACACAGGATATGCGCAAACGCTGGTGGCTGCGCTTTGTCATCCCCAGTGGGGCTGTCGGACGAGACAGGCAGCATAAGACCATTCTGGAATGCGCACAGAGCGCACGGCAGCTGGTCGGTATCCATAACACAGTTTGCACAGCGGTAGTGCGCGTCATCGCACGCCAGCGCCGAGCACTGCGAATGAACAGTCAGCCCACACTGCTCGCACTCCACCACCGCTTCTGGCTCCGCTGAATCACTATCGAATCCCAGAATCGGCAACAAGCAAGCACCACACATGCCAACCGGCGTATGTAGCGATCCAAATCGCCGCCAAACGTCTGTAGCATCTACAGTCGATTCATCCGCTTTCTCTGCCGCGATGTCACTGCTTTTCTTCTCTTCAGCGACCAAAGCTGTAACAGCTGCAGCCGGCTGCTGCATTGCCTTCTTCGCTGCCTTGCCTGGCGACCGCTTGGCCACCGGCTCGCCCCGTTGGGCGCTCGACACCGACTGTTTGCGCTTGGCCCCACCCACAGCAGCAGCAGCAGCAGCAGCATGCCGGCGTGGCGAGTCGCGCTGAATACGGTCGCGCAGAGAAACATCGTCATTGTCATCGCCGTCATCATCATCATCATCATCGTCTACAACCACATCGGCCTCAGAGTCAGCGCGTGCCGCACCGGGCTTTTCTCCGCGGCGGCTGCCAAACCACTCCATCAGATCGATGGTCACCGAGTCCTTGACGCACTCGCAGTGCTTCGACTGCCACGCAACATCCAGCCATCGCTCCAGCGCAAAGTTGACGCTCTCGGCGCAGTTGAATCCGTGGTTGAAACCAGCATGGTAGCCCAACGGAAACGTCAGCACGATTTCGCCCGCCCGCTGCACAACGCGGTTGAATGGAATGCTCTGCGACGCCAGAAACCGAGGCGACAAAAGGAAGGCTTTGTGGCGAAGGAACTGAGAGCAGCTCTTGTAGTCGTTGGCAAAAACATTCTGCATCGACATCTCGAATCGGCTGCGCGCATCAATAGGGATGGCATACCACGCCTTTGGTGCGCCAAAGTGGATGTAGTTGATCGAGTACAGATCCATGTCCTCCACGTGCCACGCAAACGTCGCCTTCCACATTCCAAGATACAGATACGGATCATTTACGCCAGGCATCCGCTGCCCGATCTGTCGCAGCAGTCCTGGCAGGTTGCGGATGTTCCAGTGCGGAAACCGCTTGTACTCTGGAAACAGCGTACCCAGCACATCCGCGCCGTACATCGGCGGCTGGAACAGCATGTTCTTCCAGTAGATGCGCTCCAGCTCCTCGTTCTCCGCATACTCCTTCTCTGCCACAAACAGCGCACGCCCATCGTCGCCTGTGAATAGCCGTGGCGGAGGCATCCCGTTGCTGTCGCCTGCTGCCTCGCCTTCAACCTCCGGATGCGGCCTGTATGTTGCAACCGCTGCCTGGAATTTGGTTCGCATTGCCTCTGACCGCGTGGTTGTTTTTAGCGCCTCTGCTGCTGCGCTTGTCAGTCTAATCTTTCCTTTCTTGTAATCAACCGCAACACCCACAGTCTCAGACTCAACAACTCTCTGCTCCTCGCACTCTAGACGCCAATCTGCGCTGCCTCTGCTCTTTCGTTGGTTTCGTCTCGTGCCAGCCCCGCTTTCTCTGCGACTCTTGTCCCGCCCGCTCTTTTCGTCCCCGCCTTCGCTCTTCCCGCCGCTTTCTTCCATCGTCTTGAGCTTGTCGGGCACACGGTGGCTGTCGTCCTGCGATATCTGGAAAAACTGTGCCAGTTTGAGCTTCCTATGGAACTCCACGTTATACTGGTGGAATATCCCGCTGCTTCCGTTAAAGTGCTGCACAATGGGCTTCATAATAGGAAAATCCTCATCAGCAAACACTCTTCTATCCCCAGCCGACTGTTCCAGCTCCGCACGCCACGCCTTTGGCGGAATAATCTTACAGACTCCTCCGCGCAACGCCAGTGGCTCAATAGCAGCTACCAGCGCCTCAAAGTCCTTGAACTGCTCCATTGTTGGACAAAACACTGGCACCGAGGAATTTGGGTAAAAGTAGTATTCGACTGGCTTCCCAAATAGCTCCGGGTTGAATATACTGCTACTTGTTGCTGTTGTTGCTGCTGCTGTTGTTGTTGAACCTGTTTCCTTCATGCTATAACCTGTTGTGGTAGCATGTTGCGTCGTTTTGTGTGGCCTCGCTGCTGGCGTTTTCAGCATATTGCTAAATTGTCGTCTACCTCTGCCTCCTCCATTGCTGCTGCTGTTGCTTTGAAGCACCGTTTCCCCTCGAACCAGCATTTCCTTCTTGCTTGTTTCCAAAAAAAAAAGAATAATTTGTTTTTAGAAGAAAAGGGATAGTAATGAATAAAGTTTGAATTAAGAAAGTTTTTTATTGGGAAGAAAGTAGTAAAGAAAGAAAATCCAAAAGGTTGAGTAACAAACACGGTCAATGAAAAAAAGAACACTGATGGTTTTTTATTGCCTTTCTTTAAGCTGGGCATGATGTGGAACAACAATCAGGTGATTGAGTCAGTTTATTCTGTCCAATAATCGTACGATTCTTGTATTCGCTTTTTTCTTTTCTTTCCCTTTTTTGTGCTTTGGGTGGCTCATGCTGACGAACAAACAAACAAAATGATTACCAAACATTTGAAACCCTTGCAAAATCATTTCTCCACGTGAGGTTTCGTCCATGCACAATGATGGAAGGACCTTTCTTCTACAGACGCGCATACATTTATTTTTCGGTGATCTGTGCGTGTGCAAAATCACGAAGCTTATGAAAACCTGTAAGACAGAATCAGAAGAGTGTCTTGACAGAAAAAGCACAGACTTTTAAAACGCTCTGGCATAGCTGCTGGTTTTTAATTCAAATGTCGAGCTTGTCCAGCATTACAGAACCCTTGCTAACCTTAATGGTCACCATGGCATTTGGAAGCAGCCGTTCCAAATACACTTTCAAGTCTGTCGCACAATTGGCAATGACTGGGTTTATTACAAACCCCGCTCTGCGAATGCTTGTCGAAATGGGAGCAATGTCTGGTTTTTTGGCAAGTATCTCATCGAATATCGTGCTGTTCATTCTCAGACGCAGATTGTAGATGCGCATTTTCTCAAGCATCGGAAGCTTTGAAACCAAGCTCTTTAAACCCGTGATTGACACTGAACCATGTAGCTGTAGCTCCTTAAGGTATCCCCAGTCCATTCTCTCAACATCAAATGATGCAGATTCATTATAGTCTTCGACAATCGTATGTTCTGCTAAATCGCTGATATTAAGAATATCATTCATGTATTGGTGCCTTATTCGGTAATTACGGTCCTGGTACATTTTTGCATATTTTGAAAATACATTCCGTGCACTGTCGATATTGAGGTTTTTAAATCTCAGGCATGCATCATGCATGTAGAGCTCCACGTCTCTTATAGGCCATGTACTATGCAATGACGAAAGAAATAAATTTATAAATGGAGAAAGCTTTAGTGAAAGCATTTCAAGTTTTGGCGCCATTACATTGTAATTAAACTTTTGTTCAATGTATTCAGAATCATTTTCATTGTAATATTCATTATATTCATTATAGTGAAAGAATGGAATATGTGTTGCTTTAAGACGCAATGACCGAAGATTGGCAAAGTTTATTACACTTGACTTGTTGCTGCTTTCAAAAGAACTCCACGCAAATTTGTTGTCTTCAGTGTAGAACATGTGCAGATATGTCAAGCTTTCTGAGCATATACGTGGCATATAATTGGTAGCACCAATTGCATCGCTTATATAAATCTGCTTCAATTTGTTTGAAAACTCTTTCACGCCTTCAAGTGCCATATGTGGGTACATGAATCCACGCAGTTGGTGGGAATAGCTGCTAATCAATGATTTTGCAAAAGTTAGCTCCACGGGCATGTTATTGCACATTTGCCATTCAAGAAACCTTACATTTGGAATATACTGGCAAACCTGTTTTCCAAGTAATTCAACCTTATGAATTGTTGAATCATCTTGTTGGTCCCCACCAAGTAAGTTCACAGCCATCAACAGCTCCAGGCTTCTAACATTCTTTAGTATGTCACAATGTGTACGCAGCATATCTAATACCCTCCGTAGACACTGGACAGGCTCTGCGTAAATCCCAACATAAACCTGAATTGTCTTGGGCCACTGATGGCCGCCCATATTCCCAATTATGTCTAGGTTAGACCTAACTATGTAATTTTCCACTGTAATCGGTGCATTAATAGCTCTATTAGTGTGGTGTGTGCTTTGGTTGGTATATTCTGCATTTTTATTAATTCTGGCTTCACAGCTAACAAAAGATATTTCGTGAGCACTAGAAAGCGCCAGTTGTCTCCATTTTCTGCACACTGACGGAGATACCAGCTTTATTTGTCTCCATCTTTTAAGTTTACAATGGCCTGCCTGCCCCCATTTATTGTGGTTAAATGTCCAGTAGAATATCCTAGTTAGAACAATATCAGGAAGCTCGTTTATATGCATTGTTAACAAAAAGCTAAAAAATGTACACAATATTAACCATACAAAAAGAAAAAGAGTTGAAGGTAAAAGAAAAAAATAAAAATTAAAGTGTGACTGTAATATAACTTGCTGAAGCTGCCTTATTTTTCTTTTTGGAAAGAAAAAGCTGAGACAAATAATATCTCTTTTCCATATATTTGGATATTGACAGTCATGTGCAATAGATGAAAATCAGTGCAGAGCAAAAAAATTGCGAATGTCACGGGAGCACAGTTGAATTCCAAGCTCGATAAAAGAAGCGTTTAACTTTATATATAATAGCTACTCTTCTACACTAGGTTTAGGGAAAAGGATTTGGATAAGCATCATTTACCGTGTCTATCATTTTTTGCTTCAATATCCATATACAGCCATTTTTATTTAATAAACGGTTTTAAAACGCCTAGCAGAACACACACAACACTATCAAGCAAACGTGCATTCTACAACAATGTCTATGTTGCGTGCATGCCCATATATAGATAAATATAAAATATGAGTGGAAAAGCATGCAGTGCGTTAATTAATAAACACTAGTAATTACTAGCAATCTGCGCAATTTTCTGAGCTTTTAAAATATTGCTCCAACCAGCTACATTATAAAAATTAAGCATGCAGTTGGTTTAAATAAATTATATGTAAGAACATTTGTGTAAAAATGGGTGGCCTGCGCGTATACTTGCGTTTATTATGAATTTGGTTCTGCTCTACACAGGTTTCTGTTTGATATCAATCTATCACATATTGTGCTTTTTATCAATATTGTGTTCTTTATTACTAACATTTGCTTTATACACAGAGATGCGGTTTCCTGCTTTGGCACAGTGTCAAATTTCTATATAAACAGAACAGGAGAATTCCAACAAGAAAATGAAAATGTAAAAACCCTCATCAAATATTTTATACCTTGAAACACTATCAAGCTTTCACATTTAAATACAAACCCAGCACAATAACCGAGTTATCCATTATGGAGGTTAAAAGCAAGCCTACTTCTTTTGAAGGCCAGTTGTCGAGAACCAGTTCTGAATGGCCCAAGAAATGCACCAGATGTGGCGGAATATTCAAATCAAGCGAAACCTTTGAAAGACACACAGCATGGTGTTACTAGGAAGCTCTTACAGGCCTTGCTATGTAGAGATGCTGTGGGTATATGCTGTATGTTTAGTTGCACAATAACCCTAACATCAGACATACATTCAACAATACTTGACAGGGCTATATTTTGTTTTCTTCTCTTTTTGGTTATTTTATAATAAAAAAGAAAGCAATAATAATAAAACCCGCTTATGCTGGATGTTCACTTTCGCTATGAACGTGCTTTACATCGGTAATAACAAAATACGTGTTTGAGCTATGACTGGACGTGCTTGTACCAATTTCGCACCTGCTATCGTTGTTGTTTGAGATCTTTCCTAGCGTCCAATCATTGGTGTCGGTGATACGGCGGAGCACAAAGTAGAGGGCACAGAATGAAGCAACCGTTATTCCCAGACCAACAAACATGGGAATGTTAAGCGACATGTAGTTGAATGGCACGTTGCTTATAATCTGAACACCCACCATGCCGCCAATAGACATAACACTGTGGGACGTCCCAACAAACCGCCCACACGCCCTAATGTCGTTGGTCAGTGTGCCAATGACCCAGAACCCAAATAGCTCAATCATGCTAGATGCCACACCAGAAAAGAAATACGAAGTCAGCACAACGGACCGGTGGATCTTGAGGGAGTTTTCGGTCAGAAAGTTTGTAATCTGGTTGTGGCTCCAGTTGGGGTCTGTTAAATCCCAGCCATTATCGTATAGCCTTGCAGTGACGGTAAATATGGTTGACAGGCCAAAGAACAATAAGAGAGTGGCAAACCCAACATAGCCACGAATGCGTCGTGTTGACCACGGGACATCCAGCATCTGGCCCAACGCCAGGATAAACAGCTTGCCCAAATCGTACAGAATTATGCCCAGCACATTATGCAGCGGGACATTGCACACGCTGTACAAGAAGGAATACGAAAACATGTATGGCAGCAACAGCAACATGTACTTGTTTCTAAAAATGTACGCTGTCTCCTTAATCTCTGTTTTAATATTTGATTCCCGGGCAATCAAGTACACCCCGTTGTTGCGCACAATCTTGTTGGTCGGTGCCAATGCAGCGGCAAAGAGCGGTGCCAAGCACGTCAAGCTTAATATGGCAATTGAAACATGCAGGCGGAGCGAATTGCTGTCATTGGGGTGACGAATGGCTATAATGTTGCTCATCGTGGCTGACAGATACTCGATAAACAGATATGTTCCAAGCGCACGCGATTTCCATCTTTCACTAGAGTAGGTTAGAACTGCAACAATTGTAGCAACTCTGGTGATGTTAAAAGTACAGTTGAGGATAATGAATGCGGCGGTGTGAAAGGTATAGTGCTTATACTGGTATCCAACTACAACAGAAGCGGCGTACAGGATACTCGAAATGCTATGAGAGAAAAATATAACACGAAGCCCAAGGATGTTGACTGCAAATATGCTTACAAAGCCAGAGACACAAGCTATTAGGCTTGTTGGCCAATAAGTGTCGTATAGCGGGTTGTCGTTCAGTGGTGTTGATTGAAGCAAGTAGGTTTCAACTAGTCTGTGGATGGCATGCGTGAATATGACGCACAGCGCAATAAGGAGTAGCTGAAACTCTGGGCTGTGGTATCTTAATTTCATGGTTTCAAAAATAATACAAATAAATGCGGGTATAGAGCAATTTTATTAAGGTAATCGATAGACCAGTAAATATAAAAAAGTCGTAGAAAAGAAAAATTGTTGTTTTAATAAAGCATATCGAAAGAGCACGAAACCAAAGATAATTTTTCACTTTACACATCCAGAGCTTTTTCCTTTCTTTTTCCTCTGCAAACCATTTTTCTGTCAAAATTTGACAATTTGTTTGTTCGGAAAAAAGTAGTAGCAGCAGGATAAAGGTGAGCATATTCGTGTCTTTTGACGAAATATAAATGCCTTGTGTGTTTCAACTTGGCGGGAAAAAAAGTAGGAGAAATGGGGGAGCATGGCTTTATAGTGCCTCCGTGAATGGGACAGCCACACCCTACTCTGGGAGGTAGAGAGGGGAGTGCTTACATTGTTTGCTTTCTTTCCTTGTTTTTTTTTGCTAGATTTCTCTAGACTAGAGGAGGAATAATACTATCATCCCTCGCGCGTGACAGCTGTCAGCGCCATTTGACGTTTAGGAATTGAAACAGCGGAAATCCCCTTTATTTTAAAAAAAATAGGGAGCAGCCATTGTAAAAGAAAATAAGAAAGAGATAAGAAAGAGTAATACTACATATCAAAATTAGGAATTTGTCGAACGGCTCCATTTCATCCACCTCTAGAATGAGCACTTTTTGTGTATAACATGGCAAGTTATTGGAATTAACAAAAAAAGGGGGGGCGTGATGACTTAGAGGTCGAGGAATGAAGATCTTTCTGCCTGGTCGTCAAGACTATCAACGTCACTGTGGTCTTTCTTTATGTTTAGCAACTCTAATACCTTTTGGTTGTCTCTTTCAACCTTAACCCGCAAGTCATCCCACGGCACAGCCTTTCTGTCTTCTTTTCCGCTGATAGGCTCGCCCAGAGCGAGAATGGTCAAACTAGCCAGCACCAACGGCACAAAGTTGAATAAAATGAACAACGCCTCGTTATTTCTTCCCGCGGCATTCAAGCCTACAAAGGTGCGAGCAAACATAAAGATGGCCCAGAACTCCACCAGAAACAGGGTGATTACTGTTGATAGTATGCCATCCATGGCCATATGTCTGCGCTGCTTTTTGAACTGGGTAGCAAATGCAACAGCAATGGCAAGCGTGAATATCATAATAATACCCAAGAAAGCGCGGATGCAGCGAATTCCGTGGGCCTGCACACTACTGCTGTTAGAGTGGAACATTAGCACAACGCCGCAGATGGCCAGAGACAATAGTCCGAGGCTCTGTACTGTGGTTACAATATAAATGGCAATTATCGACTTTTTGGAAAGCCGCTGAAAGTTTATCCATAGAAAATAAGCGTTGGAGAGGCAGCTGTTGAAAAAGCATTCGCCTGCGTAGTAGTTGAATACCATGGACGCAGCATATATGGCTCTTTTATCTCCCTTTTCCAACGAGAGGGATGCCCGTAGATACAGGCTAATTCCAAGGAATACAGACACCACTCTTACCGCGTTTTCATTGTAGATGGAATATCGCGGCGGTCGAAGCTTTGGTAAGTAGAACAGCCCAAGTATTATGGCCAGAGTACCCAGCACCCAATGTGTTGCAGGCGTAGGCCACCATACTAACCAATCGCGGTTTGGTGAGCATTCCCTGCTAGGGCAGTATATGTTGTCGTATTGAATATTAACAGTCATCACAATGCGCTGACAAAGAAAATAATAGAATATGAATAATGGTAGTATACAATTTTTTTTTACAAAAGAATGGCGGATATACAATACTGCAAGAAAGAGGAAGCAAAAGAAAAGAAGTGAAAAAACAGACGAAGAGATGACCGGTGACAACAGATGATTCGAAGAAACAGTGTGCATGTGTTTCATTTGCAAAGTCAATTTCTCCAAAATAGTCCACCATGTCAGCCCGCTTTGCATGTCACGTTTGTTTTCTGGATAACTGGAAACAGCTTCAAATTGGTAGAAAAAAAGAGTAAATTAGATACGGATGCTTTCATCATCCCACACTTATTCTGGCACGCTTTCTCATGACAAGACGCTGCTTCATATGCATACAACACATTCTATGCAGGGCAGCATTTTTGCTATATGCCCATATTGGGGTTTTGATTTTTGAAAGTTTGATGATTTCACACCTCTCAAGAAGCAAAGTCAATCTATATATCCGAAAAGCCGCCAGCACTTATTTCTTAATCCATCAGCCCGGGTCGCACTCTTCTGATCACAAGTGATGAAATAAGTATTGGTGATCACAATTAATCATACTGTAATCTGTCGTGATAAACCTTTTGGAAAATTGTTCACACAAATCGGGGGAGACAGCCATTAAAAAATAAACAATGCTTATCGCAAAAGATAGAGTGGCAAGGCTTTTTCCCCTCCTCCTCCTCCTCCTCCTCCTTCTCTAACTACTGCCAGCAGGTGAATTTTCAGCCATTCGTTTCGTGTACCGCTTTATTCCTTGTTTGCAAATTCTGTCCTTCTCTTTCTGAATCACGTTGTTAGACAGTATAGTACTTGAACAGAAAGCATGCTTGCAGCAAGAACTGCCTCGACTGGTGGAAATACGCTGCTGTCTACTTTACTTCTTTCAAAACGCACCACCAATTCCGTGGCCACTGTCATTGGCACTAAGCGGCTCACAAAAACCTCAGCACCGATCTCAGACGGCCGCGGTCTGCACACATCGTGCGCTCTAAAAAGAACCCGGACAACAGGGGCATCGCCGTTGGCTGCTGGCACAACATCTCTGGCATTTCCGTCCAACCCACTTACGTGCCTAAACGGAGCTAAGCGAATGGTAAGAATTAGAACGAATGAGAGAGCTTTTTCTTTGTATCGTTTGTTATCGGTTGAAAAGGAGTGAAGCCTGGCAAGTGTCTCTAACTATTTGGCGGTTGCTGCTTATGTTATCTGTCTCTTGGTGTAGATGTCGCGGTATGACAATCTGGAGGGAGACAAGCATGTGCTAACAGCCAGCAACAAGACAGCGCGCTCGCTGATTCTGAATAGGCCGCAGGCGCTAAACTCGCTGACGCTTCCGATGGTGAAGGCGATTATGCGCCATCTGGAGGATTGGGAGAAATCCGAGCTCTGCAACGTAGTGGTTTTGCGGTCGAACAGCGAGAAGGCGTTCTGCGCAGGCGGAGACGTGGTGCAGGTTTCGAAGACATGGAAGAGCGGAGCGCACGCACAGGCGATGGAGTTCTTCCGCAAAGAGTATCGTCTGAACCACTACATTGCTTCTTACGCGAAGCCGCTGGTTGCGATGATTGGCGGATACACGATGGGCGGCGGTGTTGGGCTCTCTGTTCACGCTCCATTCCGCGTGGCTACCGAGTCGTCGGTGTTTGCGATGCCTGAAACTAAAATTGGCTTCTTTCCCGACGTTGGCGCCACCTTCTTCCTGTCCAGACTGGATGGCGAGACTGGCACCTACTTGGGTCTGACAGGACAGCAGCTGAGAGGAAGAGACCTTCTCTACGCTGGTATTGCCACGCATTATGTGCCGTCCGAGCGTCTGCCCAATCTTGAGCTCCGTCTCGCCGAGCTCGACTCTCCCAACTACGACATTGTCAATGAAGCTATCGAGGAGTTTGCTGCGCAGCCGGAGGATCTCGGGAAACTGGACTATTCGCTTGCTGGGGTGCGCGGTTCGATTGACAGGTGCTTTAGGTTTAAGTCTATGGAGTCGATTATTGAGGCGCTGAAGCACGAGACCGAGAACCGCGAGTGGGCGCAGAAGACGATAAAGGTGCTTGAGGAAATGTCGCCGTCATCGCTGAAGCTGACGCTGGAGCAACTGCATCAGGGCACGCATCTGGACATCACGCAGGCGCTTGCACTGGAGCTTCATCTAGCCGAGAAGCGCTTGGGATCCCACGACATGCACGAGGGAATTGATGCGCTTCTGGTGCGCAAGACAAAGGATCCGAAATGGGATCCACCGACAATTGCCGAAGTCGACATGGATGATCTCTTTACAGACTACTTTGCCTCCCCCGTCTCCTCCGCTCTTGTATTCAAGAAAATCGATGCCCGGTTTACCGAGTATCCGCACAAGTTCGGGCTGCCTACCGAGACAGATGTCATGAATCTAGTCACCGGCAAGAATCCGCAGGCTGGCGATTTTATGCGTACGCGCGAGGAGGTTATCAACTTCTTTGGCCGCGAGTTTGCGGGCAAAGTCGGCGTTGTTAGAAAGGTTGGCTGGATACTAGACCGCAAAACACGCGTGGCGTATGACGGCGATGCGCTTGAATGGATCAAGCAAGTCTAACGGCTTCTACTGATCTTGATTATATTTTATGCTACTCGCCAAACTTGCCACCGATCACACAGTCGTTTAGTGAAGGTATATAAGCTACTTATAAAACATATTGAAATTACGTTATGAAATTGGTGCATGCAATGATAAATGGTTTTATTATACTCCTTTTTTATTTTCAATGTATGGACAACCAACGCTCGGCCCCTGTCACTTGAGGAAACGCATAGATGATGGCCTGGCGCATTCCGGCACCAGGGTAAAGCAATAATAAAACCTACAGCTATCGTTTGCCAGTTTCATCAATTATTCTTCTGGCAAGCTCAGGGAAAAGTGTCGGAAAGCGGCTGCTCAACAGCCTTTCTAATCTTCAAGCTATTGTAAAACTTGTAATAGCATTGTTTACTTGTGTGTTTCCCAACATCAATGGCTGCTTTAACCCAGCTGTAAGTACCGTCCCAATCTTGTCTTTGCTTTCGCAGAGATTGTACTAGTCGATCTTCTTCATCGCGTGCCCAGAAGACATATTCTCTAGTCGGCACAAACACCCATCTAAACTTACTAAGGCACTCGTGTTCTGTCAGCCCAGCCACCTTGCTGACTGCTTTCCAATCAGTCTTCTCGACTCCACCGTAGTCCTTAATCATCTGTTGCAGCTCCAGGAGTTTCTCCAAAACGCGTGCTATTTTTATCTTATATGCTGTAATTTTTTTGATTGACTCCAATTTGCGCCGTACTTGAATTCGTGGTGTCTGCGGATATAGTTTGCAAGCAGCGTCTAGCAAGAACTTTGGATCATGGTTTAACATTTCTTTACACAAAGCAGCAAGTTGGTCGGTTTCTTCTCGAGTCCAATTGTCTGGAATGTGTGTCCCGCTTATATCCAGGTTTGCTCTATTGCCACAAGCAGGGAAATCGGTAGCTGAACCTTGCAGCGCTATCAACTTTTCACGATTAAGTAATTTACGCCATCTATCATGGCACTGTATCTTGGTTCTCCTATTGCCAACGAATTCGGCAACCT
>JANBOK010000422.1:0-13259 GCA_027595805.1 Coemansia sp. Benny D160-2
CATCAGCGAGGCGTTTGAGATTGCAACGTCTGGGCGTCCGGGACCCGTGCTTGTTGATCTGCCCAAGGACGTCACTGGCGGCGTTCTGAACCGCGCAATCCCGACGGTGCGGCCGTTCCTTCCGTCGCGGCCGATGCCCGAGAGCATTGGCAGGTCGGGCGCCAACGACGCGGCGCGCAACCACCAAGAGGCGCTGCAGCGCGTTGCCGAGCTGTGCAACGGCGCCAAGAAGCCCGTCATCTACGCCGGGCACGGCATCCTGTCGTCGCCGGGCGGCTGGAAGCTTCTGCGCGAGTTTGCCGACAAGGCCAACATCCCAGTCACCACCACCTTGCTGGGTCTGGGCGCCTTCGACGAGCTGGATCCAAAGAGTCTGCACATGCTGGGCATGCACGGCAGCGTGTACGCCAACCTGTCAATCCAGAGCGCCGATCTTGTGCTTGCGCTGGGCGCGCGCTTTGACGACCGTGTGACGGGCAACCTGCGGTACTTTGCGCCCGAGGCCAAGAAGGCGGCGCTGGAGGGTCGCGGCGGCATTGTTCACTTTGACATTCTGCCAAAGAACATCAACAAGACCGTCAACGCCGACATCGCCGTCGAGGGCGACGTGGGCGAGAACCTTGCTGCGCTCATTCCGCACGTTGTGCACCGCTCGCGCGATCTGTGGTTCGACCGGATCCAGACGTGGAAGGCCAAGTATCCGTTCACGTACTCGTCCGAGGCCGATCCGTCGCGCGATCTCAAGCCGCAGTCGGTCATCGTGGAGCTGAACAGACAGCTCGAGAGCGAGAAGCACAACACCGTTCTCACCACCGGTGTTGGCCAGCACCAGATGTGGGCCGCGCAGTACTACCGCTGGCGCTACCCGCACACCTTTGTGACGTCTGGTGGGCTTGGGACCATGGGCTTCGGTGTCCCCGCTGCCATTGGTGCCAAGGTCGGAGCGCCTGAGAAGACCGTCATCAACATCGATGGCGACGGCTCGTTCTCGATGACGGCCATGGAGATGGCCACGTCTGCGCAGTTCGGAATCGCCGCCAAGCAGCTCGTGCTCAACAACAACTTCCAGGGCATGGTCAAGCAGTGGCAGGATCTGTTCTACGACAAGCGCCACTCGCACACGCCCATGCGCAACCCCGACTTTGTCAAGCTTGCCGAGGCAATGGGCGTGCGCGGAATGAAGGTCTCAAACCTCAACGATCTCCCGCAGGCCATCGAGGAGTTCCTTCGCGAGCCCGGCCCCGTCATGCTTGAGGCTGTCGTCGATGCCTCCGAGCACGTGTATCCCATGGCGCCCGGCGGCAAGCCTCTCCACGAGATGGTTCTTGCAAACGGCCAGAAGATCGACTTTTGATTGATCTGTCTTTCTTGCTTGCTGCTGCTGTTCTTCCTCCAAAATGCTTTCTTTCTTTAACCTCTTTATCCCATCTTCATCAGTCAATACATGATAAGCTATTTTCAACGCAGGACTAGTTGTCCGTCCGTCCGTCCGTCCGTCCGTTCTCTATCTTGTTTCTTATTTGGTTAGCATTGAACGTACACCGCGATTCTCCCCTTCTACATCACCATCGACACAATCGCCGCCGTTATCGTCGTTGCGATGAACCCGGTTACGCACGCGCTGAGCGCCAGCCGCGAAAAGTCTGCCCTTCTGGTTGGTGCCAGCGCTCCGCTCGTGGCAATCACGATAGCGATGCTGCCGAGGTTCCCGAATCCGCAGAGCGCATACTCCACGATCGTCCTGCTGCGCGGGGCCAGCATCGACTTTATTGACGGGCCGCCAGAGCTGTCTCCAAGACGCTGGTACGCAACAAGCTCGTTGATAACAAACTTGATGCCCAGCAGCTTCGACACCGAGCGCAGGTCCTTTGTCGGCACGCCCAGCAGCCACGCGTACGGGTACAGCACGTAGCTGAGGATCAGCTCTAGCGTCAGGTCGTCGATTGCTATGAACTGCCCGAACCACGTGAAGAAAAAGTCCACCAGGTTGACCATTGAGATCATTGCGATCAGGTTGGCTGCAAGCAGCAGCACGAGGTTGATGCCCACCGCGGCGCCGTTGCCGACTGCGTGCAGTACGTTGATCTCGTCTGTCTGGCGTAGCGGCTCCACGGCTCGGCCGCGCGTCACCGGCTCCTCGGTCTCCGGGTACCGGATCTTGGTCAGCGCCATGGAGCATGGAATCGACATGATGCACGCCGTGATCAGGTTGGCTGGATCAACACCGAGCACCAGGTACGCCTGCAGTGTTGACCCGCTGACTGTGGCAAACCCGGCGGTCATGCAGGCGTGGATCTCAGAGTCCGTCAGATGCTCGATGTGGTCCTTTATCAGGATCATGTTCTCCGTCATCCCAATGAACGGCGCAGCTGCGGCGGTCAGCGCCTCGACGCCCGACACGCCAAACAGTATCTGCAGCGAACGCCCCAGGTTCCGCAGCAGCCACTGCATTCCGCCCAGATAGTACACTGTCTGGATGAGCGCCGTGAAGAATATGACTGCTGGAAACACCGCCATTGCAAAGAACGCCATTGACCCAACGTCGTCGCCGAACAGGAACTTTGCGCCGTAGCTCGAGAATCCGAGAAGATCGCCGGCCCTGTTGGCCATCCATGTGAACAGCGCCAGTCCCCACCGGGTCTTGGTCACAATGCAGCCGAGGCAGAACTGCAGGAGCATTCCGACCAGCACGGTGCGCCACTGGATGCTGCGCGGATGCTTGGACGTAGCCGTAAGCACGCACAGGATGATCACAATCCCCAGCAGCGAGTGCATCCGCTCCATCCGCGTTCCCAGCGCGCTGTCTGCCAGGCCGAGGGACACCGACAGAACGATGGCCAGCAGCGCCACGGCCGCAACTGCGTACCGAAGTCGTCGGGGCACCCGTCGGATCCCATTTGTCAACACCCTGCCGCCGCCATTCGATGCTAGGCGGGAAACAAACGACGTGCCTGTGAACGCGATTAGCATCTTGAGCGAGATAAACACGTATATGAATATAAGTGGCAGGGTGTCCGATAGCTTTGTTTTCCTCCTCAGCGCAACCGCGGCGACAAAGTACCCGGTGATCAGGAGCCAGATCCCCAGGCACCAGAACATCTTGTACCGTCTCCAGTAGAAGCGGATGTGGAGGCCGATATCAAACCTTCTGGTTCCTCTGCCACGCCCTTCGTGTTCCTTGGTGCTGTCTCCTCCGGCTATTTCTGCTTGCTCTAGTCTTGCCTCGACGGATGTCCGCTTGGTTGGCATGTCATCGTCGTTGTTGCTGTTGTTGCTTTTGATGCTGTCTACTTCAATCTTGGCCTTTTCATTATTATTATTATTATTATTATTATTAGTTCCGACATGCTCTGTGTGTGTATCCATAGAGAAATGGCAATAGTCTGGTTACCAAAACACCAAGACAGTCAACAAATAAAAAGAGAGTGGGGAAAGATAGAAAAAAAGGCTTGAGCTGTAGTGTATCGTCAAAAGGAAATGAATGAATGCTGGTATAATGTTATATGCTATATACTCTATCTGTCTCTATTGACTATGTATATTTCCCGGCTGAGCAGAAAATAGAATAAGAAACATCCCCTTTCCTCACACAGTTATATCTGGGCCGGCGAATGCTAGATGGCGGCTGGTTTGAAGAAGGTAGAGGAGAAGTCTCTGGAGAACAAAGGAAAGAAGCGAAACCCAGCCTTACATGTTGCAATTACTCACAAACAAATGGAATGGAGTGAATGGTTGAGCCAGTATGGAATTGTACTTGACAGGAGTGAATAATTGATACGCCGCAAAATCCCACGACGTCCCTTTGTTTCGCTTGTCTACCTCCCAACAGACGAGAGATAATAATGCCCGGTCACCGGAGATCACATACACTACTGGCATTGTTTTATTTGGAAAGAATCGGCCATATGACTAGTTTATCTCCTAGTCGCGGCAATAGTTCATCATATCTTGGTATCCAGCGGACTACTAGTTAATTGACAGCACCAGAGGAAATAAATAAAAAAACTAAACAATCATCGACACAATGGCCGCCGTCAGCATGGTTGCAATGGCACCCGTGAGACATGCACTCAGCGCTAGTCTGGACACATCTTCTTTCCGCGACGGCGCCAGAGCACCAATTGTGGCAATCACCTGCGCAACAGAGCCGGTGTTTGCAAAGCCAGCAAGCGAGAACTGAGCAATCATCAGTCCGCGGGCAGTGAGCTGGTTCTGGACCGGCTCTCCCAGCCCGGCCGTTGCTCCTCCTCCCCCGGTGAGCCGCGAGTAGGCAATAAACTCGTTTGCAACAAGCTTCAGCCCCAGCAGCTTGGATACCGGCAGAACATCGCTTGCTGGGACGCCAAGCAGCCACGTCAGCGGACACAGCAGGTACCCAAGCACAAGCTCCAGCGTAAGGTCCTGGATCCCAATGAACTGGCCGAGCCATGTGAGCATAAAGTTGATTGCGTAAATAAGCGACACCATTCCAACTATTGTCGCGAGAATCAGCAAGCACAGGTGCACGCCGGTGGCTGCTCCGTTCCCGAGGGCATGGAGTATGTTTGACTCCCGCTTGCGCTCCGACACCGTGATCTGGCCACGGGTCCGGGGCGTTCCGGTCTCCGGGTACCTGATCTTGCTTAGCGCAAGAGAGCAGGGAATGGACATGATGCACGCGGTTATCAGGTTCTTTGCATCCACGCCAAGCACGACGTATGCCTGGAACACGGATCCGCTGATAGTGGCAAACCCAGCGGTCATGCACGCATGGAGCTCAGAGTCCGTCATATGCTCCA
Organism: Coemansia sp. Benny D160-2; assembly: GCA_027595805.1. Lineage (NCBI taxonomy): Eukaryota > Fungi > Kickxellomycota > Kickxellomycetes > Kickxellales > Kickxellaceae > Coemansia > Coemansia sp. Benny D160-2. The sequence continues at coordinate 4,779 of JANBOK010000422.1, forward strand.
GATAGTCCTTGACAAGCAGCGTGTTTTCGCTCTGGCCCACAAAGGGCGACGCAGATGCAACAATGGCCTCTGCGCCAGACGTGTCCAGAGTCCAGTGGAAGAACCATCCGATGCGCTTCAGCAGCCACTGGATCCCGCCCAGGTAGTACATCATCTGGACAAAGGAGGCGAAGAATATAATCACCGGAAACATGGTGACTGCAATGGCGCCGCTGTTTACTGCATTGTCGCCGAGGAGCAAGGCCGCGCCGTAGCGCGAAAAGGCCAGGAACGCCGATGCGATGTTTGCCAGCCAGGTGAACAGACTGCTGCCCCAGCTGGTCTTCATGACAATGCAGCCCACGCAGAACTGCATCAGGTAGCCGCCGATAACCGTCCGCCAGTTGATGTGCCGGCGGTTGCTGGACGTGGCAACCAGGAGCGCTGTGATGACGAGAATTCCCAAGAACGACTGCATCCGCGCAAGACGGGTCTCGCCCCTGCGCACAGGAAGACCCAGCGACACGATCAATGCCAGGGCCAGCAGAAACAGACAGCTCAGGAGGTACTGCATGCGGGCGGTGAGCTTGCTATTGACCTTGCAAACAAGCCCGTTCCACACGTCCCCCAGACGCCTACTTTTCTGGAACATCTTGTCAATGTGGATGTAGTAGAAGGCAATGCGCCCCGTAATAAACATGTAGAGAGCGATGAATGGAAGCACATCGGATGGCTGCGTCTTTTGGCGTGCGGCAAGGCCGGCAATAAAGTATATGCTCAGCATGCACCAGACTGCTCCAGCCCAGAACTGTCTGTACCGAAGCGCCAGCTGTCTAAGCCGTGCAAACACATTGGAGCCGTTCTGGTGGGTCTCTGGCTCTAGGTCTGCACTGTTTGTGCCTTTGTCAGGATATTCGTCTTTATCGTTATCAGCAACAATTAGATCACTTGCATGCTTTTCAAGTGCAGAAATTGGCTCCGTTGTCTTCACAAATACCACCGAGCTTTTGGAGGAAGGCAGCGTCGAAAGGTCAGGCTCGCTTTGGTTATACATTGTGTTTTCTAGAACTTGGCCGGTGTTGAAACGCTGTGATACGCCCCGCTCAATACAGGATGTTCCTTATTTCTTCTTTATTTCTTGACAATTGCTGGACGTGTATTATATTTTAAACTTTATATTCATATATATTCGCATGCAGTATGAGAGCGACGCTAAAGCACACCTATTTTCCAAAGCGCCCTGCCAAAGAGACTACGTACAATCCAAGCTACTGCCTCGATAAGCAGTATCATCGTCCTAGGCCTGCTGGTCAAGACGAGATTTGACAGCATGGGCAAGATCGGTGGCAATGTCCTGGGTCAACAGGTCCTTGACGGCGTGTCCAAGACTAGCCTCGTAAGCAAAGATGATCGAGGTGTCGGTGATCTTGACGTACAGCCGATTGAGCAGCTGAATGCAGTTCGCAATGCGCGCAATGGTCTCACGCTCATCGTCCGAGATAAACTCATTCTTGTCAGAGTAGATCATCTCCGAGTTCTCCTCAATAGTCGACGCCGGGACGTGCTTGCTGACCCAGATATATCCGTTCACGCCCAGCACAACATCCACGCCGCACGGAAGCGAGTGGAAGTGGTTGCGGCTGCGGGGAATAAGCTGCGGAAACACGGTGACCAGCGTGCCGTTTCTCAGCTTGCCGTACTGGATCGAGCGCGTATGGAGAGACAGGGCACCGTCGGCAAAGTACGACTGCACCTCGGCGAACACCAGGTCGCCTTCGGCAAAGAAGGAGCGCATCTGCAGCTCGTCGGACTCCGACTTGCGTCTCTGGATGCCGCCGGGAAGATTGATCGACGAGAGCAGGAGAACGCCGTCCTGGCGCGAGTTCACGTCCACGCGCCAGCGCTTGGCTGCCACCTCGGTTATGCGCCCAACAATGATGTCGCCGATCTCGCCGCCGTACCGCTGCTTCAATGGCCGCACAGACACCAGCTTGTTGATCCGCTCCACTGCGCCGGCAACCGACGAGTAGATGGCTGTGTTCTCTACAAATGTCCCATGGCCGCGCATGTACGCCGGGTCGCTTGTAATCAGCGTGCCGGGCGTCACTATGCGGGAGGCGATATCTCTGGTCGCTGGGGGCTCTGTGTCAACATCCATGGTTTGCAAGTTGAGCGGGACAATAAGCAAGACGCAATGTTGTTGTGGTGTCGGATCTAGTGTACGTGGAAAAAAACAAAGACAAGCCAAAAGCGCTGTCGATTATAATGCCTTTATTTCAGAGCGAGAGAGATATACTGAGTTTATTCGCCCGCGTGGGCACAGTAAATTTTTTAAGGAAAACTCCAGAATGAAATCCGGTTAAAGGGTTTTGGGTTTGCATGCCCATCGACTGATGAGTAGTTAGTAATAGTTAAAAGAATAAAAACAAAAGACTAGAGGAAAAACGGGAAAATAGGAAAATAGTGTGGGCAGAGTTAGTTTTTATGTTCCTCTTGATCTGTGATGTTTTAATCCATGTATTAATCGATTAGCATTACGCCGCGTAATGGAGGAACATAACATCGACCTCATGGCTATATGAACTAAATCATGACAAGAAAATTTAAGAAGCCTGTCATCCCATCCACACTCGCAGTACTGTTAGCATGCACTTCCATTGTTCAGCCTCACTAAGCCTCGTTCTCAGCCACTTTGGGACACCATTGTCCATGCTATTCCCCTGTGGCTGTTTCTCCTTTATAATGTTTTAAGCATAAAAGTGGACCATAAAGGTAGGGAGCATTGTAGCAAAAACTAGCATAGTATATTTAGCATAATAAATAAGAGCATAGGGATTTATTAGAAAAGCTAAAGATATCTAGAAAGAAGTAACTGCACAGGGTGTCCTTATATAACCTTCTCTGGCTGTGTGTTTCCTAATGCATGGACATCAGGTTTATCTGTATGTCCAGCCTTACTGGCAATCATGCCACACCCCCTCAACATAACCCCACTGGAGGATGTATTAGGATGCCTTTCTCCATCTGGCCTACTGGTATCCAGCGATATCCTAGACTTAGGATATAGGTCCAATTTGGGAGACTGGTCACCCTTGTCCCAAGGCTCGTAATAGGGCTGAAGCCACCTGACATGGATGTTCCCATCTACTTGGCTTCCGTCCAGGTATGCTAATTCATAGGTGCTAAGCCCTACTCACCTGGTTATGATATAGGGGCCAGTTACGCAAATAACTTCTTTACCTATTGGGGAAATCAATTGGTGGCATCGTAGTACCACTGTGCCAGAAGGGAGGATGAGACATTGAACTTCTCAGTCAAAATAGACCTGGCAATGCTGCTCTTGTTTGTAGTGGTGTTCTTGCAGGAGGTCTGCACCAGCATTGATGTCTAGTTGGCCCATGTCTCCAAATAAGGGAATACTAGGCTGCTTTCCTGAATCAGCTGAGTGTCTGATTCTTCACCCGAAGAATCTTGCCACTGGACTTGCATCAGTTGCTTGCAACCACACTGTGTTTAGGTTAAGTACTACTCTATCCAGCAACACGCTCCATGGGTGAAGACCACTGACCTTTAATCCATCTATGTGTGCATGTACCAGAGCATTCTTAACCCTTTTCACTGCTGTCTCTGCAACATTGGCCTGGGGGTTGTAACCGGAGGTGACTATTAGCTCAGTCTTAATCGTTGCGAGGTAGTTCTTCAGCTCCTGAGCTTGGAATTCCTTTGCACTGTCCACTGTAACTCAAAGCATGGGCCTGTATGGCCATATCCAATGCCTATGTAGTGCACTGATCATGTCTTTGCTGGTCCTGGAAGCTGCTGGCACTGCTGCGATGAAGCCTGATTCTTGATCTACCATGACTAAAAACTGCTTACAGTCAGGTTGTCGGGGATCACCAATATAGCCATGATCGAGGTATATGTGCTGCCCGATCTCATCTATCTCACAAGTTCCAATTCCAGCTTGCTTGCTTTTAGCGACTGTCGCTGCCTGGCAAGTATGGCAGTGTTTGGTGAACTCAGAGCATGCTGAGATCATCCTGTCAAACCAGTAATTTCACCTCATTTCTGCAATAAACGCCATCCCTCTCAGGTGCCTGTAATAGTTGTGGACATAACGCATCACCTGCAGTTGCTTGAACTTGAGAACTACAACTATGAGTCTCGGAATGCAAATGGGGTCACTCTCAGGGCTGTACTCAACCCAATATAATAATCCGCTATTCATCCAGAATCGTGACACTGCTTCCTTGAGTCCAAGATTGCTTGGGGTTTCTGTGGTTGTGCTCTTAGCCAGCTGCAATGTCTGGCAGCTCTTGATGCACTTCAGAATGTGGTCATCCTGTGATTGATCAGACATGGTGATAACCCCGCTATCCTTGTACTCTTTTATGTGATAGCTAAGGAAATTATTTCAAATTGTCCAAACCTTCAGTGCTGGACAATAAGTCATTATTCTTTGGAATAATGAGAATTTATAAAATAAATGTTGTCAACTTTCTGCTCTGAAAGTTCCCTCAGGATCCACCCCCACTTTCGGTGCAAGCTACCGAAAGACAACTCTTTCAGAGTTTTGAGGGCAGATCCCTTGACTATTAATTAATTTCCTTAGTTATTACTGACATTATTGTACTTTTAATTGATCTCCTAACTGATCCGTTGGTAGGATTGTCATCCTTCTGCAATCTTGCTGAAAGTCTCAAGGCCCAGTCTGCTAGAGCATTGTCTGCTCCAAGAACATGGCGGATGTGATTCCCCTTGATTCCTTCTGCAGATAACTGGATCGCGATCTTGGTGAGTAGAGGGTTGCCTTCATGCTTGAGGATGCTGGCAATGGCAGCACTGTCAGTTTCATATCTGAAGTTCAGTTCTCTGCTTGTAAAGTGCCTCAATTTCTTGATGACTTCTAGCAGTCCTTTTGCCTTGCGCTTAACAGCAGAGTAGGCACCCTCAGCTCCCTTCCAGGTTTGGGACACAAAAACCACTGGTTTCAAGAGGCCATTTCTCCTTATAAGTAACATGCCTCCCCAACCTATCTTGGAAGCATCGCTGCACACGACGAGTTCCTCTCCTACTTTAGGGTACGTCAAGTTAACCGCGTTACTTACCACATGAATGATTTGGTGGTAATCATCCTCCAGGGTGGAATCCCAAGTAAACCTTGTGCCACCAAGAGTTGAGCATTAGGGATAAACCCTGCCATCTGAGTAAGTGCTGCCATCATTGATCATACCTCACCCAAGGTTTTTGGCCTGGTCATCTTGGTAAGAGTTGCTGTGCATTTAGGAGGGAGAGCCATGCTTCCTTGTGACCAAGTAACTCCCATTACTGGGATGTTTGCCATTCTGACCCACTGGGATGACTTGAGGTTGAGGGTAACCTTGGCATTCACAAGGATGTCTAGGACATGCTGCAGTGCATTGAGGTGGTCTACTAGATCTGGTGAGCTGGTGTGAATCACAATGTTGTCAACATATGAAATCGCGACATCACTGACTGGTCGTAGTAGCCATTCTAGGTAAGCCGAGGTGTATGCTGGAGCAATGCTAAAGCCTTGCAGTAGTCACGTAATGTGTAGTCAGCCAAGTTTACCTCCACTGAGCGCGAAGTAGCGTCTGGAGGGACCATCTATTCTAAACTGGTGGAACCAGGCGGCTGCATCGATAGAAGACACAAAGGTAGCCGATGCTAATAATTGATGTAAGTCAGTGAGTAAAGGAGGGTTGAAAGTTACCTTCCTTAGAACTTCGTTGGCTTGATGCACGTCAATTATCAGTCTGTCCTTTGTGGCTTCGTGGACAACAATAAGAGGTAAGTTTCAAAAGGAGTCAGTGTGCTCCACTACTCCTACTTGTTTCCAAGTTTGAAGCATGGTCTCTATGGCCTCCCTGTCTGTGTTGGACATGGGGTATTGTTTTGCATGGGGCAGCTCAGCGCCATCCACTAGCAGGAGGCTCAGAGAGGCTAATGGGAGAGGAGGAGGAGCATTTGGGGTGTATTCCTGATGAAGTATTTTATGCTGTTGTAAAAGTGACTTTACTCTGGCATATGATTCTTTGGGGGCTCCCTGTCCCATTTTTATCCTTTTGGTGATTGACTCTTTGCTTGGCAGTGGGAACTGTGCTAAACATTTGTAATATTCTGCATCCCTTTCCTCTTTGAATGCCTGGGTGTCCACTGAGACACTAAGTGCCTGGTGATTAGCAGTCTTTCCACCAATAGGAAGTTGTACCCCCAGTTCAGTAAAAGTAGCTGTCCCTTTCCCCATGTCAAGGATGGCACCCCATTCTTGAAGCAGCAGGGTAGGGAGGAGGATTGGCATGCTGGGGTTTCCCACCACCAGCATCTTGACTGGTTTTTCAATCATTCCAATCATTATTCTCACTCTGCTTGTTCCCACCATTCTTTTAGTTGCTGAACTCATACTCAGGTAAGTGGTTGTTTCCTTTGTGTTCACTAGTAGACCAAGCCTTTCAGCTTCCTGATAGGACACAAATGCTGCACTTGCACCAGTGTCCAACACTGCACTAGTGTTAATCCCATTTATTTTAATCAGGATTCAGGCCAGCAAGGTAGAAGAAGTTTCCATTGCTCTCATTACAACTGGGTACTCAATTTTCCCTTCACTTTTTTTTGTTGAATCGATTTTATTGAATCCCAGCCTGCCTAAAAATGGCAGGCCATATTGCAAGAGTTGTAGAATTGTTGTAGAATGTCCAGTAGCTCAGATACCTCCATGGTGGGAGGGGACTCTGTTACAGAATTGCCATCATCAGGACCAGCATCGGAGTGGAATGCTTTATGCTGCATAGTATTCTTGTTGCTTTCAGTACCCTTCTTGCTCTTGCCTTTCTTTTTCTTCTTAGCTGATGAGTGCTGCAGCTAAGTTGGAGGGGAGGCAGGGGCTTGATTGGTAGGGAAAGCAATGGGAGGTAATACTGTGTAGGCCTGGTTCAGTCCTTCCTTCAACCACTTGCTGCTGTCCATGGTAGTGATGTAGTTGGAGGTGAACACCTCATACAGCATGTGATACATGTCCTTGAATCACTTGACCAGGCATCTCTGGAGTCCCATTTCACAGATGATTTTCTCCAGGAATATGGTGCACAATGATTCCGAGATATCTTGCTAAACAGAGTGTGAGGAATCCAACTGCATGTTGCACAAGTTCTCAAAATCTGCGGAGGCTTTGCTGAATGCAGCCTGGTACAACAAGCCCTTGTAGCATTGCTTCACCTTGAGTTTGTGAAGTATGTGATACAGGGTGAGGTCTTGGTTAAATTCCTCTGTCAGTTTCTCCACAAACTTGTCCCAGTCCATCATCATGGTCCTCTTCATTCTCTCACATGCTTGACCAGTCATCAGGTATCTTGCTGCCCTAACGTGCATGGCATGTAGCTCAGGGTTGCTTGAAGGGAACATGTCCCTGATGATGCTCATCCAGGTTGGAAGCATCAGGTCATCTTCACCATCAAACTGTGGCAGTCCCTTGGCAATGTCTAGCCATCTTGATGCTAGCATTGGGGGAATTGGAGCAGTGGGAGCAGGAGGTACTGGAGCCGGAGTTAATGTGGACTGTGGTCTTGCTACTCTGCCAATCGGCAGATGAGGTGAGGGAAGATCCATGGCAGTCTGGAACATGGACTGGTTGTGAGGGTTGGGTGCAGCCACACTCACAGACCCAGAACAGGTTCTTGGTCTGTCCAACATCTGGTTAGAATAAAAATAAATAGCATTGTTTTTAAGATAATAAATGTGGTTTGAGCTTTTCTAATTATGTTTTAAGCATCAAAGCAGATAATCAAGGTAGAGAGCATTGTAGCAAAAACTAGCATAGTATATTTAGCATAATAAATAAGAGCATAGGGATTTATTAGAAAAGCTAAAGATATCTTGTATGGATTAGACATTCACAGCATCCTTATATAACCTTCTCAGGCTGTGTGCTTCCTGAAGCATGGACTTTGGGTTTATCCAGATGTCTGTCCTTACTGGTGATCATGCCTAGCCTCCTCAACAACTTCAAGAAAAAGAAGAAAAAAATCTTTTATTTGCCTTCATTTCAGAGCCAAGCTCAAAATTCTGCATAATAGAATCCTAGTCAGACTCCACTGGCATTGTGCATGTGGGATTTGGCAATGTGGGGCCATTTTGATCTGGGTCCCCCTATGTAGAGGTTTTGGGTAATGGTCTGAGCCATCTCTAGAGTGCCCAGAAAGCCAGCTAGTGTCAATGCTCTTGTTTTCCAATGCACCAATACTAATAAATTGTATTATTTCAATAATGTTTAATTATTACTAATATTATTATACTTTTAATTTATTTCCATTATTGAAATACTACTAAATGCTGACACTATAGACCTTTCTCCACTCGCAGTAACCACAAACACCCCCTGCTGCTCTAGTCAAGCCACTCAAGAAGCTCTGGAGTGAAGTAGGTCAGAATCAGACTGCAGCCAGCGCGCTGCAGACTGCACATGCTCTCGAGGACGGCAGTCTT
>JANBOK010000423.1:0-13254 GCA_027595805.1 Coemansia sp. Benny D160-2
CAAGGAACCATCCACAGTAGCAGACATGGTCCAAACGCTGGATGCCAAGGTTGCCATTCTAGGCAAGCAAGGTAAGGGAAAGTAACTAGAACCGCCAAAAGTCCGATGGTGGTGATGTCTCTATTGGCTGCATAAAAGTAGCAACGGCAAATGCTACAGGCTGGCCTGTGCTGTCTCGGTATCAGAGTTGCAGTCACTCCTTGGCCGTCGGCCCTCGAACACAGTCGGTCTGCTTTCAAACAACACCAGACATTGTCGCTATTCCTGCCATTGCCACTCTGTCCTTTTTAATTTTTCATTTAACAAAATCCCATGATAAATGGCCACGCTGAATTCCTTCTTGCCCTGTATGTTTAACACCCCTGGTCCAAGGGATTTCTGTAGCTGTTGGAAAGACATCTCTGGTCACCCGTTATGTGCACCACACATTTTCTGATCGCACGCCATCGACGATCGGCGCATCGTTTGTAACAGCCAAGATTGCTGTTGATGATTGGGAGTGCCGACTCCAGCTGTGGGACAGTGCAGGCCAAGAGCGGTTTCGCGCAATGACGCAAATGTACTATCGTGGTGCAAATGCCGTGATTCTGGTTTACGATATCACAAGCGAGGAGAGCTTCAAGGACGTTGATACATGGGTACAAGGTAAGTGACGGGAATATGCGTTATGCTATGCCACTGCATTATCTTGCGTGTGCTGCTGGTGTCCTGCATGGTCATTCTTTTGTTTCTTTCTTTTTCTAAATTGCAAATGTTCTGGGATAATGTCTGAAACAATGTAGAGCTTCGACATAATATTGATATGGATGACACAGGTAAGGCCAGGTGTAACCTTGTTTCTTTTTTCTTCTAGCATTCTGCATTTTGTGTTTACTAACGCTGAGCTGAGCTGAGATGTGCATGTGCATGTTTTTTATTTGTCAATGCTGTAGTGCTGTTTCTCGTGGGGAACAAGCTGGATCTGTCGCCCGAGAAGCGACAAGTCGACTACGATCGGGCGCGTGAATATATCAAGACGGTGACTGGCGACGAAACAGCTCTGCTGGAAATATCATGCCGTGACGATGATGGTGTAATAGATGTCTTTTACGAGCTGGCGAGCAGACTGGTTCGAAAGCACGAATCGTTGGTCTCGGACCAGCAGGGCGAACTCAATGCATTTATTGACGATGATGCCAACGGCAGAGCAAGGGAGCGGCAGGACCGATCGTTTTTTCCGATTCGGCTTTCCTCGAACGGCGCAGCATCCGGAGCAGAGTCGTCTGGAAGGTGCTGCTGGTAGTAGAGAGGTAAAGCGAGTAATAGCAGTGATGGTGATGGAAGGAAGCGTTTTTTATATACATGAAATTTTGTGTAATCTATTCTTTTCTATATATTCTTGTATTGCCCGCCTTTTATTAGCAGCAGTACACCCGCACATAGTATTTTGCTGGTAGTGTAAGCGTAGCAATATGACATATGTGGCGCTTCTTTACAATATACTTGCATTCTCATCCTTTCTTCCTTGCTAACTGGGACATGTGAGTAGAGCTCTATGTGGCAAAAAGGCTCTTTTGGTTAACGATATAAAAGCGTATTTCTGTTTTGCGCTTCTGGTATCCTAGTCACAAAATAGACAGAGGCGGCCGTTGTAATTTGTGACCTGCAATCTAGCTTTTGAACTGCTTTTATTTCGCTTCATGTCGTGAGCGACAAGGCTTTCAGACAGATTAGCTGGCATTGGGGGTTTTAGGCGCAGCCATCATTGCCACCGCAAAAGATGTGGCATATTCTTCTGTCCAATGGGCAGTCGACAATGGCGACGAAGAAAGAGCGCCGCAACACATCCGGCATCTTCCAGCAGAAGCAGGCCCAGCCAATGGAGAGGAGCAGGGGACAAGTTTCACGCAAAAAAAGGCCACAAGCTCAGCCTTGCAGCAATCAGAGACCTTTTTTTCCACAAAAGCTACAATTCTCCCAAATTGTATTTCACAATGACCGATTTTCAGCAGAAAGCAGACAAAGGTGGACAAACCTTGATGGCCGCCGCTGGCTGCATTGCATGAAAAACGAAACCCCCCCCATCAGCATCATCACCACCACCTTCTTTCTCCTGCTTCACAAGCGTCTGTCTGCCTTCTTCTTTCTTCTTTCTTCCAGTTTCCTTATTTTATTTCTACCTTTTTACTATCTACCACAATAGGCCCTTTGCTTTTTTTCTACGGTACGTTGACGCAGAGTATGTTGTTTGCGGAAGTAATGTTCGCTGGACTGGAAGGGGCTCGTTACCTTTTTCTTTGCTCATAAGGCATCTCCGTGCGTTGAATTGTGCTGACATGGGGAGGAAGAAGAGGCAATCCGCGTTTCCCTCCTTCTGTCTCTCTTAATACAAGCACATGGCCGCTATGATGTAAACCGCAACAGCGAGAGAGATACATGGACATAATGGCTAAATGTGTCTGTCGCTGTTGTCAGTGGCTACGCTTTCTGTTATTGAATCAAGCCTGTGCTGTGCTGTGCTGTGCGTGTGATGTATGTGTGTGTGTGGGCTGTTGCATGTGTCTAAGTTATGGAGAGACGGCTTTCTAACAGCTCTTTCTTATTGTCTGCGGTGTAGATGAACAACTCTGGCGCACAGACAAACAACGACCAGGTCAGCGAGGACCAGGTGAGCAAATTCCGCGAGGCGTTTGCGCTTTTCGACAAGGATGGAGACAACTTTATCTCGGCGGAGGAGCTGGGCTCTGTGATGCGGTCGCTGGGCAAGAACCCAACGGAGACCGAGCTCCAGGACATGATTGCGGAGATTGACAGAGACAACAACAACAAGATTGACTTTATTGAGTTTGTCACTCTGATGGCGCGCCACGATAAGGACGAGAACAAGGAGGACGAGATTAAGGAGGCCTTCCGCGTGTTCGATGTCGACGGCGACGGCAAAATCGACGCCAACGAGCTCCGCACCATCATGACCAGCATCGGCGAGAAGCTCACCGACGAGGAGGTTGAAGAGATGATCCGCGAGGCCGATGCCAATGGCGACGGCCGCATCGACTACAACGAGTTTGCTGCGATGCTTTCCGGCACTGGCAAATAAGTGTGCCCTAGGCTTCCGTTGCGCTCGGCGTTCTCTGGCTCGTCTTTTGACTCACAGATGCGCCAGCTCCACTCTATTCAGCTTTATTCGGTTCTTTCTTCTTTTTCTCTTTATTGACTGTTGGTCGCTGGGATAGCCAGTGCGCTGCTATTTCTGCCTTCCACTACAACTAACACTGACTCTACCTACCTATCACTTTGCCCCTTATCTCTGCTTGCAAACGCGCTCCCCCATATACGAACAAGCGGTTCTGGGGAGTCTTGCGCGCGTGGCGTTTCCTGTTGGCGTTCCAGCACAAGAGGTTTTGCTGATGCCCAGCTCAGACCAAACCGTGAAAACGAAAAATAAAATAGAATGTGAAGCTTGCAACAGCAAACAAAGAAAATGCAAAGCGAGCCAAGCTTTTCCAGCCAGTCTTTGCAAGCAGCCTTTTTCTGGATAAAAAGCCTGGCTCTACATCTCTTTCTTCTTTCTTGGTCGGCGCTACTAGATTCTCTTTTTCTCACATCTATACATTATATTATTCCTTTTCTACACTTGTCTTGTGTCTAGTGCAATTTAACGACGGATGTGGCTCTCTGACACACAGAGTACGTATTAACATCACGCATATTGCCAATGTATTTCCCTGTGACGGCATAGCGTTGGTAGGAATTCGGTTGCTCATTTACCAACTCCGCTCAGCAGGACCACAATACAAAACGGTCCCGGCCAATAAATAGCGGGCGTGTCTTTGTACCTCCCGGTCTCTGTCTGCTCATATAGCGTAGATAGTACTAACAAGTGTATTTTTGCTGTCATTGCACTCTATCCTTTCTTCTTTTCTTTGAGAGCGAAATAGAAATCGGCGTCGGCCTTACGGCGTTTGGCAGCGCACTAATAGGGCTGGGCGTCATCCTGTTCTTTGACGCCGGTCTGATAGCCATAGGAAACATCCTGTTCCTTGCAGGAATGTCGATGATTATAGGGCCGAAGAAGACGTTTTTCTTCTTCACGCGTCGAGATAAGATCCGCGGCTCCGTTGCGTTCTTTATCGGCTTTGTTCTGGTTCTGGTAAAATGGTCGATTCTGGGCATTATTGTCGAAGCGTTTGGGTTCCTCAATCTGTTTGGCGACTTCTTCCCTGTAGCAATCAACTTTCTTCGCAGCCTGCCTTTTGTCGGCCGTCTCCTCAATCTTCCGGTGATCCGTCAGGTCGTTGACCGCATTGGCGGCTATCCTTCCCAGTACCCTGTCTGAATGAATGCCTTATATATGCTATCTGCTCTGTTTGTCTCGTTGGTCGCAAGCCGCAGCAGCGAATAGTGGTGGCGAGTATTGTGGATCCCTCGTGTTGCTCTCTGTTAATTATTTTTCTTTTTACCGCTTTTTTTTCTTGCTTTTGATCATGTTCATTTATCAGTCGTTTATTTCTTGCGCTCTATCAACACGCAGATGAGGGTTTTTATTCCCTGGCGTGTGAGGAAATGAAAAAGCCTACGAGCGAAATAATGTATGCAACTGTAACAGGAGCCAGAGTGCTTTGATCTAGAAGCACAGCCCCCCTATAAGCTGCTGCCAGTGCTTCAGTTAATGAAGCACAGACATGTTGCTCTATCCTTTCCACAACGCTGCTACGCTGTTGCAATAGCCAACGCCAGCCCAGCTCAATGTCCAGGATAACATTTGCAGTGCTGCAGCAAACTAAGGAACACGCTAAACCACAATCCTTGCACAGATGGCAAGATGTGGCAGCAGTTTCGGTGAGCGAAGAGCCAACTCCCACATTAAAAAACTCACGTGAGTACATTATACGCAGCCGTCATAAAAACAAACTATGGTACCAAAGCCAGGCCGTCCTGTGATGGCGTTATAAGCGCATAGGAGCCAGAGATCAACTCATACAAATAGCTCTTTAATGAGGATACAAACAGAACATTACAGTAGAATCCAACCGCTTACTTGCTCTCAGAGACCACAGCTGTGCTGAGAAGGCGCCAGTGCTCAAGCGAGCATGCAGCCTGTGTGTTCACGCTATATTTTTTCTTCTGGCTGCAGCCTTCAACGGAACATGTGGGCGACGGAGAAGGATACTTTGGAACAAACCCCTTTGGCGTGGCACAGGGAAGTAGCGTATCCAACGCCATTCCTGTTGGCAGCGACAACGCGCACTCCACATGGGCAGACGCACTGGGCATGCTGTCTGAGGCGGTTGGCTCCTTTTTATCCTTGCCACTGCCGCCGTTCTTGGCTGGCGAGGTCATGATGCGCTGAGTGTATCGTATCCGATCAGGCGTCTCGTCGTCATCGTCCACGCTTGTAGCCCTTGTCTCAACATCGTCCGAGACCTTGTTGCGGCCCTTCGAAGTCTGCTTGTTCAGAAGACGGTTGATTGTGTCGTTCTTCAGCTGCTCCGCACGCTGCATGCTCTGGAACTTGCGCCGACGCGCGTGCTCTGACTTGCGCAATGCTGCCTCCTCCGCAGAAAACTTGCTCCGCTTCGACTCTACAGGAAGCTCAAGCAGCTCCTCGTCGTAGTCGCGGGTCAGTTTGGCACGCTGGCGACGGGTTAAACTGGTTTGTAATGGCGCTTCGAATCCGCCGTCCGCGTCGCTAAAGTCATCGTTGTCAGGATCCTCCATCTCCAGACCATCGCCCTCGTCAGCATTGTTGTCAGAGCCCTCCGATACCAGTGGCACGGCTTTGGGTCGCCCCGGGCCTCTTCCTCGCTTGCCTTTCTTTGTTGTGCCCGCTGTGTCAGAACCGTCTTTCTCTTTCTGTATGTCGTCATTACCACCGCTCTCCTCCTCTTCATCCTCCTCGTCTTGGTGTTCTTCGTTCTGCTCTCCTTCCGATGTAGACAATATCGCTTCTTTGTTGTCTGTAGAATCGTTGTCATCCTCATCACCCTCCTCCACCTCTTCGCCAGCATTACTCTCCATCTGGCTGACATCGTCTTTGTCTTCGTCTCCAACGCTGGCGCTAGCGCTATCTTCTGTCTCGCCGCCCGACAGCTGGCCCTCACTATCCCGTTCTTCTGCGTCATAGTCGCCCGTCGACTCTGAATCGGCATCGGACTCTGACGAAAGCCCAGACGAGCTGTCGCCAAGTCTTGTGCTATTGCGAGGCTTCTTAGCCGCTGAGCTGTTCTGTCCAGAGCTGGACTTTGGGGGCCTTCCACGGCCACGGCGACCGCGAGAACCGCGCCCACCGCCGCCTCGGGACGGCGCAGAGTTCGATACCTGCGAGCCACGCCGCAGTCCGCGTTTCAGGCGCGTCCTTGGTTGCGGCTCTGTCGGCTGGTTCTGGTGTTTTGGCTGCGGCTCCGTCTGCGCGCTCAGTCTGCTTGACCGCCTCGTGTTGAGCGCAGGCGACGTCGGTGTCGGCGACGCCTTTGCGCCAGTCTCGCGCTCCTTGAGCCGCCGCGACTTGGAGCGTGCTGGACCGCCCAGGTCTACGCTCGATTCGTCGTCCTCGCTTCCTGAATAGAAGCCCATGTCCTCCTCTTGCACTGCCTTGCGTTTCAACGGCATCTGCAGGAATGTGAAGAATGCTATGTAAAATTAATAGCGTCTAAGTAATGCAACAAAACAAAAAAGAATAGAAACAAAAGGCGGTATTTTCCAACTACTATTATTAATATAGCGAACGGATATGAGTGAAGAGAAGATGAAAAGGGAAACAGGAAGAAAAAGATCCAAAAGGTACAACGCATACATCGTCTGTTTTATACCTTTTTTCTTTCAACAGTGTGTGGTGCAACATTTCCAAGCATTGTTATTGTCCGCCGGTAGTTTCTTGCCTTGCAACATGCTGCCAGAGCTATGGATGGTTTTGCAATGGCAAGGCCAAAGGAATGGAAGAACACGCAAATAGCACATATATTTATCAAAAAACCAAGGCCACCAGTTTTGTTTTCTAGCTCCAGCTCTTCCCTTTTTCTTCTATTCGACGCGCTTTGGCATCAGGATCTCGCCTTCCACCATGCCCTTTGTCAGTCCAAGCTGCTTCAGACACAGGTAGTAGCGCTCCAGGGACTCGCGCTTCAAGTATTTGAGCATCTTTGCGCGCTTGTGCAGAAGCTTTGTGTATGTGCGGCGGTTCTGGTGGTCCTTGTTATTGGTCCGCAGATGGTCCTCGAGACTGTTGATGCGGATGGTCCACACGGCAGCCTGCACCTCTGGCGACCCCGAGTCTTCTTCCGAGCGCCCAAACGTCTCCACCGCCTTCTGTACATTGTGCTTGGTAACCGCCTTCGCGTTTGCGTTGTCGAGAGCTGCTATGCGGCGCACAATATCCATCTGGATGTCTTTGTTCTTGTTGATCGTCTCAAGCATAATCGTGTGTCCGATCCCGACATCCGCCGTGGCCTTTGGTGCCACCTCGGTGATAAGCTCTATATCCGCTGGTTCAATGCGGTACGCATACGCCCCCGAATCCGCCTTCCGCTTCAGTCCGGCCTCAAAATCCTTGGCATCGCCCATGGCGCCGCCGCTCTTGCTCTGGAACGCGAGCGAGCTGCTGATAGCCGCCTCCTTCTGCGATATCTGCGTCGACTGGAACAGCCTTTCTGGGTGCACAAGCGAGTTAAGAAACTTTGTGTCCTTGAGCTTCCTCAGCTCCTCCTTTGCTCGTTCGTGCGCTTCGATCTCTGCTTCGCGCTGCGCCTTCAGCTCGGCTTTGCGGTTACTGAGGCGACGTCCGCTGCTGATTGCCGTCGTATGAATCGCACGCAGCAATGTGCCGCCCTGTTCTAGTGCTAATACGTGAGAACGGAATGAGCGTAGCATTCTTATCTTTTTTGTGCCAGCTTTTGTTCAACTTTTTTTAAAAAAAAAAAGGTAAAGAGTAATCGGTCTTTTTATTCTTTCTCGAGCAGCACTCTCCCCGCTGCCTGGTTCCTTTTATTCCTGGCGTGAATCCCGGGTATACTAGAGTGTAATAGATAACAAACCACGCCTGCTGGCAACGGCACACTAATGACAACAAAATGAGATAATCCTGTGAAGGAATTTCAAAGAAAGCAGGAACGAAAGAAACAGAGGCCCAGAAGCTGCAGTAAGAAGAAGAAAAAAACCTTGCGCCAATGTTCGTTCTAAAAGATAAACCCCTGTGATTAGATCATCGCAGCTCTTCCCAGCATATTATGAACTGTCCAATGCTGATCAGCGCCGCTTAATTTGAGGAATGGCGGATACCTAGCACGATTATCGCGTCGTTTATAATCTCATCCTCTTTTACAACAACAGCGCCAATATATTTGAAGAGCACAATAAATGTATACAGTAAGTGAAGCTGCAAGAGCTGTCGGCGCAAGAACCACTACCATGAAAAATGTGAATCGAATACTGGCTAAATACAGACAGAAGCCCTCTCACTCTTTCTTTTCCTGTAAAGACATTAATAAAAGTGCTCGTACTCGCGGATAGCACGGATTCCATGGATGATCTCAGCCTGACGCTTCGCAAGCGATATAATAAGGTTAATGAGAACCATCTCTTCCGCGCAGATGCTAAGACCAGTGGCCACGGGCGGTTGGGCAGAGACCGCAGAGATCGTCTCAGGACTACGCACAACAGCACGAATATGCGACTTCAGCTCCTCGGTGAGCCAGATATTAAAGTCCTGGGGCTTCTCGCCAGCACTGAGATAACCGCCCAGATTGGCCAGATCGCCTTCGTAGTCCACATCCATGCTGCCCATGTCGGTGGTGCTGGCATCAGGCGACTGAATCGGCACCGAGATCGAGCCGCCAGCCAACGCATCGCCCTGCGAGTTGTCAGGCGTCGTCTCGTTTTTGTACTTGTTGTAAAAGTAGTACTCCTCGTATATATGGTACAGACTCATTGTAAAGTGCCAGATTGCATCGTGGAACCGCCGCACGTCAATGCATCGGGTGGTCAATGCCAGCACGCTTGCGCGCCCACGAAGAGAAGCATCGCTTGATCCGAGCCCCAAACACAGCAACCTATCATTGTTGTTGCTGCTGCTGTTGGGGTTGTTGTTGGCGTTGCCAAGTGAAAGAATGTTGGTCAGACTGTAGCTCTTATTTTTAAAACCGCCAGCATCGCCACCGCCAATTGCATCCAGCGACTGCTCCCACTCAGGCTTGGTAACCTCAGACTTTAGAGGCGCATTCCCGGTGTCTGCCAGGAACACGTTGTGGTTTTCATCTTGGGACGGCGGTGCGGCTGCCTCGACAAAGGGGCGACCAGTGATACCACGCGCTGCCTGAACCTCGTTTCCAAGATGGTCTTCGTTTATGGACAGCTGCTGCTGGAGATAGCTGCTCAGCACGTCCCACCGAAGATCCTCGCGTTGCGAAAGATGCACGGACCTTGGACCAATAGACATGTGCAGGTCGCCGGAATCGTGCAACTTTTGGTGGCCACCGCCTACCTTGTGAGGAGTGTTATGAACCATTTGCAGTGGCGATGTGGGCGACACGCAGGTATTGGTGCAGGGCACAGTATCCCTGCCAGACTGCTGCACTTTGAGAAACGGTTGAGACTCCAGACCTGACGGCTGGGACTGCTGCTGATGTTGTTGCTGTTGCTGTTCCTTATCGGGGAGCTCGTAGCGGGCCAGCTTCCGCAGCTTCATGTGGCGGTAGGCAGCAAACTGTGGAGCGCTGCTTTCCATAGGATCGCTCAGTCCGACAGCACCGCGTGGAAGCAAACCATAATGCATATCGACGCCAGAGATGTGGCGTAGCATCGATGCAGGAGGTGGAGGAACGAACTGGCGATGTTGGCGGTGGTTCTGAGAAAGCAAAGCTGGATAGCCAGAGTATATCTGCTGCGCAGACGAGCGCGGGGAGACGGAGCTTTCGGGAGGAGTTCCAAACTGCAGGCGGGTGATCAGGTCAGTGGTATTTCTCTCGACCTGGTCGATGTGCATGGGCGGCGCCCATGGATGCCGGCGCTGTAGTTGTTCTTGTTGCTGTTTCTGCTGCTGCTGCTGGGTGTGGTGGAGGCACTCCCCGTTTTCCCGATGGCTAGGGAAGACAGGCGAAGGCGGTGGCTGAATGTACGAAAGCCCCGCCACAATCTCCACAGGCGCAAGCAAATCCATCTGGCCAAAGAAGGAGCCTGACGGCTGGTCCAGGTCAGGAGCAATCCCACATGCCGAGCCAAACGAGCCCAAGCCATGTCCTACAGCAATAATCATAATGGAATGGAGGAGGTCGCGCACTGCGTTTTCCTCCAGGGACTTGCGGGAGAACTCGCTGAGCACCACAGGCGCTGTTGCCTTTGACACTGTCACGGTTGGGGTGCCAGAGACAACAGATGTGGAGAGACTGCGGTGCACCGTTCTATGTGCTAGCAATGTGCTGCTGTCGCCGTGCTGGCGCCCGGCCTGATGCACAAGGACCTCGCTGTGGATGCGCACGTACTCGTCCACATAGCTCTTGATGTCTTGCGCAGTAATCGCCCACGGACGCTCGGACAGCAGCGTCCCGAATCGAGCAAGCAGCTGAAGCTTTGCGGATGAAGCGGAGATGCCCTGCGATAGCCAGGTTTCGTAGACATCGCCGTCATCGTAGCATGAGGACATGACTCGTTCCTCGGCAAGACAGATGAGCGGATAGCTCTTCACCTGGGCAGCGGCGGCGGCAAGCAGATAGAACGCCTCGGGCTCCTTAATGCTTGACCGCTGCACGCGGAATGCGCTCTCGAATGTCCTGGCCATAGCAAAGCCGCACTGCGGCAGAGGATTAAGCAGCTGGAACAGGTGCGGCGCCCCGTACTCCCAGTTCATGGTCGAGTACTCTGCGTACTTGCGCACCCACACAAGATGGTTGGCATGCGCTTCCTGGTCAACAGTTGCGCCCTTGCGACGACGCCTGCACGACGCTGAGGCGGCAAACGCAGCAGCTGCTGCACTTGCACTAGAGCTGTCGACTCGCTGGGCTGATGAGCGGTCGCCTCCAAAGGCGCTGGGATATGCGCCGCCGCCCTCGTCCTCGCAGTCGGACAGCTCCTCGGATGAGGACGACAGAGAGTCGCCATCCACGCCGCCAAGCTCGTCAAACAGGTGGAGCTGCTTTTCAAGCTCGAATTTGTCGGCGGGAAAGTAGAACGAAGGGCCCTTGGTCAGCGGCTGGGGCACGGGGAGCTTGAGCTTCTTTTTGGAGCTGTTAATCTTGGCCATAATCTCATTGACGGCCTGGCGCGTGGCTGCATCTGGGTGCTCGAGCTGCAGCCGCAGAAGGATTCTGGCTGTGCGGCGTAACGACACAATCTCCTGGATGGCGTCAAAGTCCGCCGACTGCTCGATGGGATCAAGACTGGTTCCGGAGCGCTCAGCCGCAAGCAGAGAGTCGAGAACCACATCGTCCTCGTCATAGACCGTGGTGCGCATGGCGTCGGCCAGCTGCGAGAGCCGAACCGTCTTGGTCTTGGATCGGTGGCCAAGCAGCCACGCCGAGTCGCGGGCGCGGAGGCGGATTGCCTTTGGCAGATCCTTGACCGAGAGAAAGCCAGCGCTGTCCTGCGTGCCGGGGTTAGGCGTGAGCCCAGCCTTTGCTGAGCGTGCTTCTATGATGCTGTGGATTCTGCTTTGACGATCTCGCCGCATGGTTGTCCAGATGCTCCGGCGCTGGCCTGGCGTGTGTGGGTCGCGGTGGGCGCGCGGCGTGTGTGGCAGCGAGCTGTATCCGCCGTCCAAGGCAAACGAGTGCGACTCGGGCGTGCGCGGGTTGCTGCTGTACGACACATGCGCGTTCGGCGACGTCTGGAGTCGCGGGAACGTGTGGTGCGGGTTGGGCATTTTGGCGCTGCTGACGACGAGAGCTGTATGCGAAGGCCACGGATGGTCAGCGATGCGGTGGTTGGTGTACAAGGTTCTATCAGCAGGGCAAACAAGAATAACAAAAGCCTTAGCCAGACGCAGATAAGCCCTGGGTTTTCTGAACGATAACGGAAAAGACAAGCAGAGATGTACAATGGAGCTTGCTGTGCCTGCCAGCTACAGAGAGGCTCAAGGATACAGTTATACGTTTTTTTGGATTCCAGAAAGAAAAAGGGGGAGAAAACGAGGGAAGGGGGGATATGCGCGGATGTCGAATTTTTCGAACAGACCCAAGGAAAAATAAAAAATAAAGTCTTTGCAAAGAAGCTTTTTTTTATTCTCCCAAAAGGTGTTGGCAACTAATGCTTTTTTGTTTCTCTTCTTTTTAGGCGTGCAAGCGTGCAAGAAGGCTGGTGATGTGCAAAGCGCTCTTTGTCTCTTTTGCGCCTTGTCGCAGAGCCAACAAAGAGTGTTTGCACAGGATGGTGCGTTGTGTAAAGTCCAAAAAGGGCGGAAGGAGGGTCATCAAAGGAAGAGCGCTCAGAATGAGTGAGTGAGTGAGGGAGAAAGAAGGAAGGGGGAGCAAGGGCGGAGGCTGCATGCGCTCTAACGACAGAAGGCTCCTCTTATACGTGCCGGCTTCGCGGATACAATGTGGCAGAATCAGCAGCAGCAGCAGCAGCAACAATCGCCAAGGCGAGAAAAAGAAGCATGGGATAATTTTAATGTATGAGGATTTTCCGGATGCTCCCGCACGTCACCAGCAGAAATGGGATTAAAGGGCGCAGGAGAGATTGCTGGGCGTGCGGTGCGCAAACACACGCGAGCATACATGTGTGCAAACGTGGTTGATGATTTCGGCTGCTTCTTCTTTTGTTGCTGGTGCCCGGCCCTTGCCGCTCCTCGGCACGCCATGCCAGGGACAATCTATCCACTCGGATCCCGGCTGCTCTTGGCTGATCATGCCGCCCGTCCGCATTCCCAATGCAATTGCCAATGTAGAAAGAAGACGGACGGTCAGCGGCCCTCCCTCCGCTCGACAGCAAGGAAAAAGGACATGGAGCGTCAACAGACCATGGGACAAGAGCGCTGCGCAAATGGCAAGTGGCAATTATCGAAAACGGGGGTCATCCCGTCCATTTGCCAAGCACAAGGCCGAGACGGAGATGGAATCGATAGAGGCTCACAGCAGATGCATCATGTATGGAGAACGTCAAAGCGTCAAGGGAGCCGGATACTTTCCAGCATAGAATATAAACCAAGACGCATTTATTTTTAAAACTGCGCACTCCAAAAACGTCATGGACATGTGCTTTCCTTTCTTCCTTTTGTTCACCACAAGATGCGCTTTTTATTAATTCCTCCGACAAGAAGACGCCTCTCCGCTAAATGCGCACACGTGAGCC
>JANBOK010000424.1:0-13226 GCA_027595805.1 Coemansia sp. Benny D160-2
TTTTTTGGCAACATCATAATCCCTCCCCCATTTTCCTGGATATTTGCACCAAAATACGACATCTGCTACTTCTATCGACAACAATTAAATCCACATGGTTTATTGTTCAAATTGCATTGATATATTTTTAATTCGAAATCCGGGTAATGAAATACTCTCTAGACGATTGCTTGGCAGGTTCTTCTGAGAATTCTAAATGGGTAAAATGTAGTGCTCAATATATTTATTATTATTCTTTCTGATTCTTGAAGCAATCTAGAAAAAGCTTGCATGTCTACATGTAGCCTGCGGCATTCTATAAGAAGAAGAACTTGTACTGAGAATTAATGAAAGTCATGGCGCGAAATCCTACATAAATCCACGTATTAGCAATACCTACTGGCCATTATTAATCTAACCAGCACTCAAAGAGTACAGTGCCACGTGCTGTACCAGTTTACTGTATACTACTTTTCAGTATCGGCAGTATTGTTTGGCATCAGAAGAAAAAAGACGATGACGATGACGAAGAATTAAAGAAAGGACACAGGTGATGTTATTGTCTGCAATATTTTCAACAAGCAGAAAACAACAACACCATCTCTATTCTAAAAGGCCCAAGGATGTGGGCTAGGAACCGTTAAACCTAAATAGTAAAGAGCATAGAATAAAGCTCAAGTATGCACACACACAAAATTATAAAAGAAAAGCATGTGCAAAGTCAATAAAATGTCGCAGCCATCGGTTCAAGCACAAACATTCCACAAACGATTATTGTTAGCCACAGATCATGCAATATAAAAGTAACACATCCAGTCAAACAAGTCGCAAAGAAGTGGTTTACATTTCAAGGAAAAGAGCGTCTGCGCGACTGGCGCGAGCGGATATGCGTCCAATAAGCAAAAATATAAATAGTGAGACGTTCTTGCTCTTTAGCGCCCGCACGATTAGCCTACAGAAAAGTAATAGGCAAAGGACCCCAAGAAGCTTGCATGAGCAGCAAATGCCCCACGGTTAAGCAAGAAAGTAAATACATGAGTGCAAAAAATACAACATAACATATGACCACCATATATCGTATCTGTACATCCGCTTAACACTACCTGATAGCGAGCTCTGCATTGTCCATGGCGATGTACGATACGTAGTTCCCAATAGCTTCGAGCGTATCGTTGGAATGTGTTGAATCCAGGACGGTGCGCAAAACAAAGTTGACAGGTATGTTGCACACAGGAGCTATATGCAACGCATGTCTGTCTTCGGTTCGACCGATGTTATTGTGCATCTTCACAATCTCGTTCTGCTGCAGTGGTTTGTAAAACATTGAGAGGTGAAAAGCCAAAGTCCATAGCTGAGCACAACCACCAACGTTATCCGAACTGAGCTGCTTTAAACCATGATGAATCCATAAGCAAGCAGAATCGATTGCAGACCGGCTGACAAAACCGTGATCGGACTCAAAGACCGAATGTAGGACTTCAATCAACGCAAGGTTTGACCAAGTGCCTGCGCGTCTGCAAAACCTTTGTCTAGATCCTGACAACCTCGTGTCGTTCAGATCACCCAGGAAATTGTGAACCAGCGATCGTTCCGTCTTTGGCCCAGGTACCCCAGTATAGCCGACCAACTGGTAGTACAACTGCCTCGCCTCCGAGATACATTGTGCAATAGTATCTCGGTTGAGCGTAACATCGCAAACCCGACTCTGGAAAAGTGTATTAAAGGAGGCAGTGTCAATGTCCATCGATCGCGCGGTCAGAACACTGTGCTCATGCAGGACACAGACAGCATCTTTCAGTTTAGACTCGCTTGTTTCTCTATTGTCTGCACACAACAGATATGTTATTAGCAGCGGTGCCTCTGTCCCCTGTTCAATAACTGCACCTAGAAGACCGTCTTTCGAATCAAACAAAGATTCCACTGACCCCTTGTTAATAATCTGTAATAGGTCCTCACAGTCGCCAATCGATTTTGCATCTTCCGCCGGCGCCAGCAGATACTGCTTTAGCTGGACAAGCGTGACTCTCATGGAAGCAGAACATAGTCCGCAAGATTGTTGAATGGCCCTGCGTAGCGACTCATCTTGCTGAAGATGTAAATCAGACTTTTCATCGCCATACGACAGTAAGACGTCTTTTATGCCTCCAAACATCTTACGGACAACAGACATTATATACGGCTGAAGTTTATAACCCTTGGTAGCGCTGGGATCCGCAGAAGTGCTCTTTTCAGCTATGTTGTCCAGACACAGGTAGTATGTTGACTGGGATCGTAGCCCCTCATAAAGTGCCGCATACATTCGCTCAAGAACGCTATGCGGCACAAATGTTGCCTCGATGAAACAACATAGAAACACTTGTCCCACAAACAACAGATGATGTGGCAATAAAAGACGTCCAAGAATCCACTCTGTTGATCTCCAAGCGCTTCCTGTCACTTTGCTACGAGATGAAGAGGCGTTGGATATAGACAGGTCCGATATCTCATCGCAAAGTACTCTAGTCGAGCTGGCCGCCAAACAGGCATGCATGTGTGCCACCAGTCTTGATTTGAACTGCACAACCGGTTTCGGTGGATCCTTATTTTCTGGCCCGGGCTTGCTCAGGCCCTCAAACGCTGCCCAAGAACAGTCCCAAAAATGAACAACCAGCTCTGCTATTGTGGCTGACATCTCCTCCGAGTGCACACTTTGGCCGTCGCCAGACAAGCACTTTATCGCCATGGAGGTCACCATAGAAAGACATCCTTGCCAGGCTGTGCTTTCCGCATTCGAGCCAATGTTCCGAAGTGTGTTCCAACCACACCACCGGGCATATCTGCGCCAAATGCTGATGCTATGAGGAAGGAATTTTGTGGCATCCGAAAATGCAGACACGACCTCGCTGTCTGGGACATCCTGGCGTGAATATAGCTCCAAGTACAGATCCCAAAGCTTCTCGGATGACGGTGATGCCTGTAGAGCCTTCTTCAGATACAACATGCTTCTGCTCACGCGCTTGTTCGTTTTCGTATAGAGACTTGGATACAGACTGATATTGAAGTTCCCGCCGCTTTTTTTGCTATTATCCTTCCAAAGCCAGCGTAAAGCCTTGGAATAGGCGCCATCGTTGTCATCTAATGCAATGTCGCCAAAGCCATCCGCACTAAGGCGGCTACTTAGAATATCCGCTTCATCCTCATCCAGCTCATCGTTTGGATCGTCGTTTGGACCATCATCTGAACCATCGTCCATGTCATCATTAACATCAGAGTTGACGCATGATTTCTCAGATTCGCTGTCATGATCGTCTGCACCCAGACCTGTGTCAAAATATCTGCCATTGCGTCCTGAAAGTGCTGTATCTGCAGCCGTGTTGCCTGAGCCAGATGGCTTATCTGAATGACTGGGGTAGAATGCAAGGTCTCGGTTTAAGATTGGAAGATACCTTGCATGTTTCTTAAAGGTGTATCTCAGCCTCTTTTTGACCTTATTGCGCACTATAGACGCGTGTTGGTAGCTGTCATGCGACGAAAGATTCGATGGCGTCGAATCTAAGCTATCAAAACCAATGGCAGAGTACAACGGGTTTTTCTTACTCATCGACCCTTGCACTAAAGATCGTGCATGCGATTTCCAGATGGGAAGCAAAGCAAGCGCAACCGCCTTGTTGCTTATCTTTAAAGAAGCACTGTTTCCACAGACTTGGCGCAATGCGGTGTCAATCTCACCACGAAACTGTTTGGCTGATGCAGCATGTGGCGGAGGAGTCAGATGCATTGCTTCAAGCAGTTCAGCGGTACTCACATTGCAAAGTTCTGTCGGGTCGTCTGGTACGTGGTCTATAGCTTGGCTTACATCGGCGCTACCAAATGGCGACTCGTACACGACATAGTCAGCTGCCAACGGACGCGCTCCTTTTTCAGACACTGTATTGGAAACCACAGAGTGGGAGGAGCGTGTATGCGATGTACTATCATGGTATCTTTGACTTTCCATCGCCATCTTCGACAAGAACCCTGTTGTTGGATTAGCAAGCACAGGCATACCAATACCATCGGCCACTATCAAGGGCTGAAGAATGCAGCTATCTAGCGTACCAGTGTTCAGCTCTGCATATATGCGTTGCTGGTCCTCGATGACCTTGCCCTCGTTGGCGCAAGCAGCAGCCGCCGCAAAAAGAAGGCGAATCTTTGTTTTTGGGCCGGCATCCCCATTGACCAAGCCAGCGGTGCCCACCTTTTGCCGTTTAGCTGTTGACGTTATCTGATCTGAATCCAAAAGCACATTGTCATTATCCAGTGCCTTAGGAGTGTGTTCCAACGGCCTACCGCCTTTGCTTGCCAAGGTCTCCAGCCTCAGAGAAAGCCCCTTTTGCTCCTTTTGCACAATCTCCATCTTGGCCCTTAACTCATCCATATGTCGTCTCTTTCTCGCGTTGTCAATGTTGGCTGTCACGTCACCTTGTTTAATAGGTCCATCTGTAGTGACGTTGCTAGCATGCTGTTGATACACGTCGGGATTAGTCTGTCGGTTGTAGACGTCATCAGATACAGGCTCGGTCGCCGCTGGCTTCTGGTCGGATTTTGGCATAAATAAATTTCTAAGCGTCTGTATTGCACGAATATCGTCCTGCAATGTATTCGAGCGCACCCTTTTCTCTTCAAGCATGGAATGTGCTGATGGTTCGGAGGGTAGTGTACTGGATGCTTCCGACTCGGTTTTAAGAGCATTAGATATTCTGCGACCGTGATCAATAACGTCTAGCTGTATATCGGCGAGCTTTAGTCGCGCTTGAAGCTCATAAATTAGACCGCTCAAGTTCCTCTTTTGATCCTCAAGCGCCTTTTGCCTTCTGTCTAGCCGTGGGGCAATGTCGGATAACAAGCGCCTACTTTCGAAACAGCCGGCATTGTTTTCAGGCTCTTCGGATTTAAGAAGCTCTAGCATGGCTTGCTTCAACGATATTGTGTCACAAAGAGTCACATCCACATCCCGTAAAATGCTTGATCGTCTTGGTGGAGAAACCTGCTGGAGTAACGTTTCAAAGTCGCCTGCATTGGGTAAAGACAGGGTCTGGGAAGTGCCCCCGCTTTTGTAACTCTGCTGCACGTGAGGCTGTGCATCCGAGCACGCAGCTGAATCCTCAATATCAGCCTCTGTTCGCGGTGTAAGGGGTTCGGATGCAGCAATTGCCGTGGCTTCCAAAGATCTCTGCACATTCGAAACATGAATCCTTTTGCGCATTAACGCGGCTGCCTGCTTGCGGCTGATCTGGAGTTTGAGCTTGGCAATTGCTTCCTCGTGCGCCTTCAGGCTCATCTTTGCATTGTGCAGTGCATTATTCGGAGACTGCAAAGCAACGCGACTCATCGGCTGGTTTGCTATTAGCCACGGTGAGTGGCCAATTGTATCCTGCCGACTTTGGCTGTTGAAACTTTGGGATCGTGAAATAGACTGCTGCTGTTGCTGCTCCTCGCGCGCAAGGCGACGGCACTCGCGATTTAACATGCGAATTTCCCTCTTGCGCGAATTTATACTGAACCAGTCCTCTGATTTTACTATTCTAGACGGTTGACCAGAGGAATCTTCCTCGTCGCCCTCATATTCCCTGGCCGAATCAGATATTGACTCAGAACTAGAAGACTCGTTGTCTGAAGAGACAAACACCACAAGGCGGCCAGATTCACTACCGCACAGCGTGCTTTCCCATGTGCTCCGTGGGGATTGCGCACTTTTATAGGGGGTCAAGGGCGAGCCTATGTCTATTTTAGTAGACAAGCTGTCAACGTCTGGTGTCTGTGGGGATGGCGACCAGCCTGTAGATAAAAGGGCCCTAGGTGTCTTTGGCTGGACGCTAGGTGGGCTTGGGGCGCGCGATCTGCTAAACCTCGCGGGTGTTGTTGGAAGCTGCACCTGCGGCAATAAATCGAGTGTATCGGTACCTGTTGGCAAGTCACTTATTGGGACAAGCTCAGGAGACTGGTCAATCAGCTGTGGGATATCGTCAAACCCAATATCCGAACTTGTATCCATGTCTACCCCTCGAGAGGACTCGCTGTCCTCGGAACACGATCGTGAGCCCATATCCTCACCGCGTGAAACCTTATCTGGAAAATTATCTCGAGTAGCATTCAATGCGTCGTCTATCGACCGGGTCACCAACAACGTATTCATACATGCATCTGTGATCATTCCCAAGTCAAACTCTGCAGACAGTGTGTTCAGTTCGGCCAAAACTTGGAAAGAAGCGCTTTTGACTTGCAAATAAATGTCATCAGGATCGTCAAGCCGTATGCATTTTAACAACAACATCAGTGCCCGGAGGCGAGGACTCTGAAGAAGCTTTGGGTCCTTGTTTTTCAGGATCTGTGCTATGCGTTCCTTGACAATTGAGACGACATCCAGACCGATACTTGTTCCGGGTATGCCATCAGCTCCAACATGTTCTAAAGGCGTGGGTCTCTCTGGTTGGTCATAGACCTCGCCTTCCGAAAGAGACATCGACTCATCCTCTTCGTGGTCTGAAACAAGCTCGCCCTCGGATATTGCTTGTGCACTATCATGCTCCTCTGACTTTTGAATTGAAATTTCGATAGCTCTTTTCGCTGTGTTCACAGGCTGTAGTGATTGCTGGCGAGTTTCACGAGTGTAGACCTTACTAGGCAAAGGGTTCCGAAGCAGATCAGCCATCTGCCGAGGAGAATTGTGTCCGTTGTGTGGGCTTTGGCCAAGATTATTTGGATGCCGACCAAACAAGCCAGAGAAAAAGCCCGGATGCCTTGGGTTCATATGGACCATATGATCAATCTGATTATAGTATTGATACTGCGGCGCCTGCATCCATATCCGAGAAGTGTTAGGTACGTTGTGCTTCTCGTCCATCAAACCATATGGACTTGGTGCTGGGGTATGTCTATTCGGCGGATTTAATACTTCGCCATCCGGCAGTGGAACTTTAGGGCCAGCCATGTCGCCATAATTGGGCTTGCTATAGCTCTGGCCCGCACCATTGCTCTCTGACTGGTCTACGTATTGCTCAAGCAGACTTGCGAAATCCTCGTTGTGGTTATCACCTTCGGCAGGTGGATTTAATGCAGATGATGAATAAGTGTGCTTGTTATTCACAGGTACCAGCTCTCCCTGAATTTCCGGGCCATATCGGCCAGACACGTCTAAAATGCTTGTACGGGGTAATGGCGTATTTTGGACCACAGTGCTGCAGATGCTTGGCGAAGCAGGTGGCGCTGTATCCTGCTCGTTTATCAACGCTATGGCATCCTCATCCTTGTCCTTATTAGCGCTGGCAGCAGCGCTTCTTTGCATCGGAACAATTTTTGCACGGAGCGACGACAAAGCCGCTGCCCGAAGCACTGCTGCATCTGGCTTCGGTTTGTTTGCTGGGTTAGCCTTGTCATTCCCTGGCTACATTCCGGTTTGCAAAGAATTAATGTGCAGAAAGAATCACAGGCGGGATGAGATAATGAACTAGAAAGAATGCGGCAGTATTACGGCTGACGGTTAATGAGGCAGCTCATTGAGACGTAATTCTAGATTCTTACCTCGCTTTGCACTACTTTGGTAGAGTCGTCCATAGCACGCTAGAAGAAATGAGTGCGTAAAGTACACGCAGCGCCAGGACTATTTTAAATAAAAACAGGGGCTTCTTTGAGTATAAATTCAATAAAGCAATGAGACGGAGGAGATAAAAATAAAGAGTGAGTCAGTTTTTTTTTCATGTTTATAAGAAAAATTCAAGCTTTTAGTTTCACAAAGCCAGAATCAAAACTGACTAGCATTTTTGACATCACGTGGATTTTTAAGAGATAGAAAATGTAAAAAATGTAGAAAAACTACCAACTTTGCGGTTTGGCTTCTGACCACCAGAATGTGAGATGTGACGACTTAGAGCTCATCGTGAGCGTCGTATTTCTCGTCTTCCTTTTCGGCCTCGGCAGCAGCCTCCTCAGCCTTCCTTGCAGCCTCAGCAGCTTCCTTCGCAGCTTGTTTGGCTTTCTCGGCAGCCTCCTTGGCAGCGGCTCTCTTGGCAGCCTTCTCCTCATCTCTTGCCTTCTTTGCGGCAATCTTCTCTTCTTCTTCGTCCTTCTCGTCAGCCTCCTGGGCCTCTTCTTTCTCCTCAGCCTCTTCCTTGACGTCCTCAACCAGATCGGCCTCGGTGTCTTCCTCAGCAGCACCTTCTATGTCCTCTTCCTTGACAGGCTTGTCTTCCTCATCAGCAGGCTTATCCTCCAGCTCGTCGTCGGCATCCCGCTTCTCCACAACCTCGTCATCGCCCTCAAGCTCATCAGCCTTGTCCTTGTCGTTCTCCTTTTCTTCTTCCTTTTCAGCCTCCTTTGCCTTGCGCTCCTCCTCGAGCTTCTTGGCCTCTTCGTCGTCAATCGCCTTCTTGGCAGCAATTTCGCCTTCCACGTTCTCGGCCCAAGTGGTGTTGCCGAACTGAGAAGCATAGTCAAAGTCATCTGTGATCAGGATGTTGCTAAAGATAGTTCCAGCCTTGACGGTCCAAATATCAAGACCAACATAGCCGACGTTGAAAACGGCCAAGTCCTCATCCTCGTCGTAGTCAGGGTTGTCGACCAGAGGAGCGGTCCACTCGCCCTTGTACTCGGGGTTCTTGATCGAGCGCGGCTTCCACTCGCCCTTGTAGTCTGGGTTTGCAATCACTGGTGCCTCCCAGTCGCCATCCATGTCGTCATCCCAATCCTCGGGCTTCTTGGCGTCAGGATCGGGGAGCGTTGCTGGTCCATCGACCCAATCCTCGGGCTTCTTGTCCTCGGGGTCCTCGATCATGGCTGGTCCGTCGACCCAGTCCTCGGGCTTCTTGGCGTCGGGGTCCGGCACCTGCTTGTCGGGAAGAACCTTCCAAAAGTCCTCGATCTTGCCTTCCTCCTGCACCTTGTTGTCAATGCGGATCTCAAAGGTCTTGTCGGCCTTGATCCAGAAGGTGTACTGGTGAGAGAGCTGGTCGCCGCGCGGCTGGATGACCTTCTCAATCTGGTTGTTGGTGTTGTTGTAGTTGATGATGGCATGGACGCGGCGGTTCGTTGAGCCGCAGATGTCTGGGCCAAACATGATCTCGTACTCGGAATCGCCATCAAACTTTTCGGGCTCGAGCGTGGGCGGAAGAAGCTTAAGATAGGCGCCGCCACAGTCAATGTCCTGCTCGTACTTGACGGTGAACTGGACGATAAAGTCCTTGCCCTTTGAGTTGAACGGGCGCTTCAGCTTGGCAGCGTAGGCGTAGAACCGGGCATCGTCAACAAGCTGCAGACCAGCAGCGTGCTCCTCGCTGCCGTACCATTTGCCGTTCGAGACCTTGATGGAGCCGATATCATCGCGGACTTTGGATGGCTTGAAGTTGTCGATACTTTCGGGGCTTGAGAACGTCTCCTCAAAGTAGACGCGGGCAAGCGCGGAGCTGGCAAGAGCAGCGAGTGTGGTCAGAGCGAAAGAGCAACGCATGCTGTTTTGTCTCTCTTGTTTACCTTTGTTTGGGGTTGCCTGCTTTGCAATTCAAGGAGCGGGAAGGTGCGGAACTGGATAATAAAAAGAAGCAATAGAATACAGCGGAAAAGAGTGTGGGATGTTTGAGCTGGCAGGCAGACGGGCAGAAGATGAGAAAAAGAAAAAGAGAGGGAGAAGAAAGAGAAAGGAAAAGGAGGAGAGACATCAACCGCAACCGCAACAGCAACAGCAGCAGCTACAGCACCAGAGTCGGCAAGTTCTCTGATGGCAAGAGGTGTCGCTGGTGAACGTGCCGTAAAAGCGGAGCGATTGCCGATAAGTGCAGTAGGCTTTGATGGAACCATTGCTTACAGAGCATTGCGTTTTGTGCATGGACGGCAGTTGGCGAATGGAAGCTTCGAGAGCTGCCGTCGGTTCCAGCAGCGATAACGACTTGCTTCTGTTGCTGATTCCAGCAGCTCAAAACCACGCACCGCATCCTTAGTCTGCCTGCGCTTGTTTGGTGGCTGCGTCGCATGCAGAAGGCCAGAGAACGCAGTAAAAGCAATGTTGCAGCGGCTGATTGGCCGTTACGTGGCTGGGATCGGTCCAGACGTAGCGCCAGGTGATTGGGTGGGCAGCTGCAGGCCAAAACACATAATACCCTAAAGTGTGTGCTTGTCTGGGTCACGTTTTATAAATAAGTGATCAGTGCCGATCAGATTTCTGTTGTGGCATTTGCTTGTTTATTTAGACGCTGGACTATAAGCCCTTGAGAAAAAAATTGCTAATCTCAATCCTGGGCTTATTCGACACACAATTAGCGCATTTTTCTGGAGGGCAGCAGCCAGAAAAAAGCACAAAACGATTAGGGATCAGGAAAACATGGTGGTCTTTTCAGCTGCCGGATTGCGCCTGGTTCTGGGGGAAAAATATTCAAGAGACATGGAGAGAGCAAAAGCTGCAAGATGAAAAGCGGTTCTTTCTTTCTCTTTTTTACTTGTCCACACAATTCGCCTTTGCTGAAATTTCAATTAATCAAAATGGAGAACGATCAGGGTAAACTCGTTGAACTTTACATTCCTCGCAAGTGGTAAGCATCGGCAGCAGCCAGCCAGGAGCTGGTTTTCTTTGGGTTTTTTAAAATTGGTAGAATCGGCTGGAAATAGGATCTTTTGTGCTCATTACAGGAAAGAGACCAGGTCTAAGGCAAATGTGTCTTTTACTTTTTGTAATTGCAGCATACTTGGGTCAAGTTGTAAACTCACAGCTTTGCATGCTGTTTACTAAATAACCGTTTTGTTTATTTTGTGCTTGTGCGTGTTTCTTTGCGATAACGACGAATATAACGATATTTGACCGTATTCCTTTTGGATAACCATGTGCTCGACTGTTTGCCATCCTAACTGCGGACTGGTTTGGGATGATTGGAGTGTTGTAGCTCAGCCACTAACCGTCTCATCGACTCCAAGGACCACTCCTCTGTCCAGATCAACATTGGCGAGGTTGACGAGAATGGCCGCTTCACTGGTGGCTTCCATACCTACGCCATCTGCGGTATGGTCCGTTCCCTCGGCGAGTCTGACGATTCGATCAACCGTCTTGCCACCACTGACGGCTACCTGAACAACGTCTGGAGCTACCAGAAGTAATTTCATAGACGGGAGGCTTTTTTTCGTTGATGGAATCTCTTTCTCTCCAAAGGATTGCTGTGCTCTTTCTTTAATAAATACATGGCACGTCGCTGTTGTTGTTTTTTAGTTGATTGGAAATAACATTGTCTATTGTAGCCATAAAAGTATCTGACCTCGAGATTGCGAAACATACGAGTATGTAACAGTGAGAGACATGTGCTGACATCGATGTTTGATTAGCAGAAAAAGGCTGTTAGAAGAAGCACTGAGTATTTATAAATGGGCTCTCTGTACAGAAAGATGCCATGGCCGGTTCTGCACGCTCTTCTTTTTATTTGAGACCGCCACAATTCAGTCCGCAATAAGCTCGGCAACACGCCAGTCCTCGTAGCTGGAGTCGGGCAGATACCGCCGGATGACAAAGGGAATCTTCTTGGCACGCAGCTCCTTGAGAGCAATATCGTAAGGATCAGACTCTCCATCAAGCTCCACCATCACTGGCGCGTTCATGCTGATCTGTAGCGCACGAGCACCCAGAATACGCGCGCGCTCGTACTTGGTCATGTACGGTGTTGTGATGCGCTCACTTGCCGGCGTGGGCTCGACATTGTCCTCGGGAAGAAATATCTCGGCCGCATCGTCCTGCTCCTGCTCCATCATATCCGGTCCGTCGTCATGGAACTCATTCTCGTAGTAGTCCTCGTTATCCGACATTTTCGCGTCTTACTTCAAAGGTGGTGCTTTTGCTTTGCGTGAGAGTATAGCAAAAAGATAGGCAATTGCGAAGCACACTTCGTTCACCAGACTATGACAATGACAACAGTAAATAAAATGAAAAAAGTACATAGAACACAGTTGCAAGTGTCAGAAAAGGAGCAAAGGAAGAAAGAGACGAAAAAAACATTCTTCATTTTTCTCATGATTCGTCTTGGAATTAATCAAGCAAAACGAACCAAATAAAACGACAACCCATAACCAATCACATTATAAAGCAGCACAAACATTCCACAAAAATAGGTTAGCTTTTCTCTTTTCACTTCATTATAACATTTTTGCAGATGTGCGAGACGTTGCCACTTTCGTTTACTTTTCTACACCGCTCGTCCTATTTGTAGCTATACCTCCAATTAACAACATCCTCGCCACTGCATCCTCAAGGAGCACACAATTATGAAACCTCCTTCCCAAAGCAACTCTGCTGCATCGCAACCGCAGACAGCAGCATCGGCAGAGTTCCACGATACTGACCGCGAGGTCATAGAAACGAAGATTCGCGAGGCACTTGAGACGCTGTCACAGATACGGGTGACTGTCATGAACCACGAGTCTGCAGACGAGCAGGTATTGCAGCAGCGCGTGGACCGTCTTGTGAAGGGCTACGCAGAGATGCACACAATAAAGGACAGGCTGAATGTCAGCGTTCCTGAAGAGGTCCTTGCTTACATCAGAGATGGCCGCAATCCAGACGAGTTTACCAGTCAGTTCATGGAGCGTGTGGCATCAGAGAACCAATTTACTAATGGCAAGATTGCTGCGTTGACAAACTTTAAGCACGAGTTTGAGGAGAAGCTCAGAGAGTTCTTCCCTGAAGAATCAAGCGCACGCCTTGACCGGCAGAAACCGCCAAAGGTAGATTCGTAACTTTTGTGTGGTAGTCAAGTATTGTTGTACTCTACCATCTTTCATTCTTATTACTTGATCCATTAATGTTACTTCTGCGGAAATTGATAGCAACGCATGGAATTCCCCCAGGCAAAATAGATTCAATTTCGTGGAAAACTTTTTAAAGCAAAATAATAGCTGCTGAACTCAGCAGCCAGAACGCTAAAAGGCGTAATGTGGTAAAAAGAAAACTTTGCAGTAGTATCGCATTATTGTTTTTGTAGGCATAATCTAGAGTTGGAATGGCTAGTATCTTAGCCGTTCAAAAGTATGCCAACGCTTTGACTTGCATGTCTATTGTGCTAGTATATTTTAGATAGCACAAATATTAATAGCAGAATACTTTATTTAGGTCTTCAACGTGTTCAATTGCTGCAACAAAAAATTTTCTACACATATTTTAACAACCTTTTGACTCTGTATTTGGTTAATATAAGTGACTACTAAAACATTGGAGCAATTAGAAATATTATCCAAAATTCCATAGCCGCGGCTCAGCAACACAATTC
>JANBOK010000425.1:0-13107 GCA_027595805.1 Coemansia sp. Benny D160-2
AAACAAGCAAACAAGCAAACAAGCAAACAAGCAAACAAGCAATTAGACAAACAAGTCAACAAACAGGCAAGCAGACAGGCAAAAAGGCAGGTTAGAGGCAAAGAAGGGACGAGTAGCTTACTGAGCAACAATCCGGGTGCTTTGTAAACAAAACAGGCAAAAATAAAGCATGCTTAAATCACAAATATTACTAAAATATATGACTTATTCTTTTACGTCCGTCTTTTTCACGTGGCTCAATTGAAAGGATTGCAACCACTGTATTTGAACTAGCGGAGCCCGCTTTAAACCACAAAATAAAAACACGGACAGGAGGAAAAAGAAGAGAAAAGGCTAGCATTTACATAAATAAAATGAAAAAAACCACAAGCATATTTTCTTTATGCGCACGCATCCTGATCCCCTGGTTTATTATTTTGCTTTAAAAGCAGCCAGGGAAATAGCGGTGAAAGAAATGCAAAAACACAAAAATCCAACCGATCGCTTTACTCGTTCATTTATTTCTTTCGTCTTTCTTTTCTTCTGCTTTTCTCATGCATAGCAAAGACATGTGATTTTACTCTATTTCATTCGTATTATATTCTATTTTGTTTTGTTATTTATTTTGTTACGCGTGTAACTAGACATATAAAAAGCAGCTAAGCGCGAAGGAAAGGACATAAATAACTAAATGGATACCGAACAAGTCGAGACCATACTGGACCACCGGTTCCAAGACAACAGCGATACATGCGAGTACCTTGTACAGTGGGCCAAGGACAAGGAAACGACATGGGAGCCGCACACCAGCCTCGTAGAATGCGACCAAACGGTTGCGGCATACTGGCGCCGACGCATAGAGACCGAGGTGCCAGGCAAGGCGTACCTCATGGCAGTGCCAAATCCACTGAGTGCAGCCGCTACTGAGCATGACGATGACGACGATGACGACAGTAATGGCGTGTTATCGGGGGTGGTGGCTGGACCGTCGAAAAGAAAGGCGTCAGTTGGCAGGAAACCAAAGCTCTCCAGCACAGCGGATGCCGTGGACCGTATTGCCACAGCAAAACGTGTGCAGCAGAGGAAGCAGCTGGGCAACGCGATTGCCCGAACGACAAAACAAAAGGCAGCAGCAGCAGCGGCGGCAGCAGCTTCGGCAGCAGCTTCGGCGGCAGCATCTGCCGGTCCTCCTCCGCACATCGAGAATGCAGTGAAATCCCAGACTAAGACGGCAACCAAGGTGAAGCCGCCGCCACTGTTTGCCAAGCGCAGCACCAACATCAGCGAGCCGATGGACGTAGACGAGATGGAGACGGCAGTGTGTCCGCCGGATCGGAGCCCCTCAATCTCAGTTTCTACCTGCGACACGCTTTCGTCGCGGTCGTCGACCGATACGCTTTTGCAGCCAAAGCCAGCAGCAATCGTCCAGCGGGCCAGAAAGTCCACCGGCGGACGTCGTCCCACGTTCCTCTCAAAAGCCAAATAATAAAATCCCGCTCCTTGTTTTACTTTTTTTTCTCTCCCTCTAAAATGCATATTTTGATCTGTTATGATGATTTCTGCCGAGGATATCTAATTGGTGCTGATTGTCTTGATTTGCCACTTTTGATGATCACGACTGATGATTATCCAGGCCAGCAATGGTTGATTTTTCTACTTTTTTATCAACAGTAAAAAAATATGTTTATGTGCCGCGTCCCAAGAACAAGAACCGAGGAGAGAGAAGTTCCTTCTTGCTTCCACACTCATCATTTCTTTACATTTATATATTCTGCACATACAACAAATGTCGACGATGACGATGGAGAAGAGCACAAGCAGTATCGTAGACGGCATGGGGCTGCTGACGCCCGGAGACGACGAAAGACCAGAGCATGGCGAGCCACAGCCAGAGCCACAGACACCGCCAGCCAAGAAGAACTACGTGTGCCAACAGTGTGGAAAAGCGTTTACGCGGCCGTGCCGACTGGACGAGCACCAGCGCACACACACGGGGGAGCGGCCGTTTGCATGCCAGTATCCAGGCTGCGGCAAGACGTACATGCGCGACACGCATCTCCTGGTACACGCGCGGATGCACCTGGACCCCGCACGACGGCCGTACACGTGCGCGCATCCGGGATGCGAAAGATCCTTTGCCACAAGCCAACGGCTGCGTCGCCACGCCCTTGTGCATGTCAGCGATGGCACCAAACCACACGCATGCTCGTTTGCTGGGTGTTTCCGCACATTCGCTAAGCGTAACCAGCTGCACGTGCACGAGTGCGCACACAGGGAGCAGGACCCGTACGCGTGTGGTCATGAGGGCTGTGGCAGGACATTCAAGCATCCGTCGCAGCTCCGGCGCCACGCCGCCACGCACACGGACGACGGATCGGTGGCTTACCGGTGCGGGGCGCCCGGGTGCTCCGAGTCGTTTGCAAAGTGGTCGCATCTGCAGACACACCGCACACACGCGCATCGGCCCGACCCGCACACCTGCGACGTGTGCGGCGCCCAGTTCAAGCAGCGCCACGCGTTGGCTGCGCATCTCCGTCGCCACGATCCGGACCGCCCGATGTTCCTGTGTGCGCATCCCGGGTGCCCCCGCTTCTACCTCGATTCCCGCGCCCTGCTTATGCACGAGCGCACGGTCCACGGTCCCGCCAACTCTGCGCGCCAGCGGTTCCTGTGCCCGCATTCAGAGTGCGACAAGTCGTACGCGTACCCGCATTCCCTTCGCAAACACGTCAGGGCTGTGCATCAGACCCACGCACGCGTCTGCGAAGGCCAGTCCGATACTGTTGCTGCTCCTACTACGGCTCCTTCAACTCCTACTCCTACTCCTGCTACTTCTACTTCTACTCCCAAGCGCCAGCCCACCGTGCTGGAGATTGCGTCGGGCGCGGCCTACAGCGACCCTGCCGTCTCCGGCCGTCTGCTGCCGTGCTCCGTCGACCGCTGCCGCTTCAGATTCAAGCGCCAGGACGAATTGGCTGTGCACCTCGGCGCCGTCCACGACCTCGAATTCATTCATGACTTTGACGCCATCCAGCCTCCACCCAAATCGCTTCTATCTCCTTGAATGGCTGCTGGACCCCACCCTCCTCCCACATGTGTTTGTGTTGTTTAGCTTAGAATGGTACTGATTACAAGTTTATTAAACGACAAGACAAAACCAACCTCCCCCAAAACACGGCGAGCACGAGAGAAACACCTCTCACGACGGAAGGATCTGGCGGATAGCTTTGGCTACTTTGGACCCATTGAACTCCAGCAGACTCTTTTGGCGAATCACCTGCGTGTTTCCCACACACAGAAGCGACAGGTACGTGTTGACCTGGTAGATGAACACCCTGATTCCTCCCTCCAGATCAAACGTCACCTTCTGCTTCACCATTCCTTCCTCATTGGGCTGCACGTACTCCTGGCACAGCTCTCCGACATAATCCATCGCCTCCAGCGTCTGGCACGCGAACTTGTAGATCTGCGGATCCGTTGGTGACGAATCCACCGCCACGTACACTCGCGTGGCCACGTCAAACAGAAACACCTTGTCCAGCCCCGACTTGGAGCACAACGAGTCCAGGATCGTCTGCAGCGAACTGCGGTGCGGCACAAGACTCTGGATCACGCGGCTCATCGCCTCGTTGACCACGCCCTCGAATATCGAGGTCAGAAAGAACTGCACCATCGAGCTGTTGAGGTTATCGTATCGCATTGTCTTCCACACGTTCTGCTGGATATCGTGGTGGATATCGTGCTTCAGCTCCTCCGATAGGCTGTCGACCTTGTTGATGAAAACGTTGATGGGAATCTGCGGATTAACCGACTGCGCCGTCCGTATCACACCATGAAGCGTCGCAAGCGCCGTCTGCAGGTCCCCCTGCGAGTCGATCACAAACACCAGGGACGTGTGCTCGCCCTCAAACACCGCTGTATCCGGCATGGTGCTGTGTGTTTCCGAGTAGTAGTCGATTCCTGGGAAATCGTAGAACGTGATGCCTCCCACCATCTGGTACGCCACCTGCTGCTGCGTGGGCATCATCCCCAGGGTGTCGTATGCCATCATGTCCTCGAATATCATGCTGAGAATGCTGGTTTTTCCGCTCCGTGGTGGCCCCATGAACAGAACCCGCCGATCCGCCAGCTGCTGCGACTGCTTGCCTTGCGAGCTTTCGTATATTGGCGACCCATTCTGCCCGATGAGCCCAG
This sequence comes from Coemansia sp. Benny D160-2, assembly GCA_027595805.1. Lineage (NCBI taxonomy): Eukaryota > Fungi > Kickxellomycota > Kickxellomycetes > Kickxellales > Kickxellaceae > Coemansia > Coemansia sp. Benny D160-2. Next base: position 4,174 of record JANBOK010000425.1, read on the forward strand.
CATCCCCTGCCCCGTCTTGCCCGTACATTCCTATGCTGCTGCTCCCGTTGCCATTGAGTGCGCTGCCGTTCCCGTATCCCTACATTCCGTCCAGACCAAACAAGAAGAACAATTCCGAATGAGGCCTCTCTCCTCCACATTCATGCGCTAATTAGCACTTTGTCAAGCTTTCTTTCCTTCTCGTTAGAACTACTAGTGTGCTACTAAAGCTTAGAATGCGAGTTTTTCTACCAACTCATTCTCCTCACGTACATTCATGTTTACCAATGCAACTAGACTCGATTTCTTCCTTACTATAGCATAAGGGTTTTTATTATATGAGGGTGCCAGGAAGCAATGCTGAGTTTTTATGTTTCAGAAAAGCAATAATCCTTTTTAAAATGGAATAATTAATATTTGAACTGTTGAAAAGAGGGAAAAAGGAAAAGGAAACTGAATTGGCGACAGACATGCAGTTTTCAATATAATTCTCACAGCTCTTTCCCCTACTCCCCCCGTGATTGTATTTTACGCTGGGCTAGTTATTAGCTAATTTCGTTTTAGTCATAGCGGTCGGCTTAACAATGATGGCCTCCTTCTTTAGCTTTGCGTACAATATATGCAACGTGCATACATGGAGTATATGCGTATGAAGGACATGTAAGAGAGGCTGCTTTTTCTCTTTTGTTTTTGTTGTTGGTCTAGCGTTGCAAAGACTCATTGTGCTCCTTTTAACTTGTATCCTTGCGTTTCTTTGTCGTCAGTACAACATGTTCTTCGCCACAACCTCCTTCTTAAATGACAAACACAACAGCAGCAGAAAAAAATTAAAACCTGCTCTACATCTTGCGCCAGCGCTTGGCACAGCTGAACCCGTTGGCCCAGCCCTCGCGTGGATCGCACACGCACTTGCCACTCTCTTTTGAGCCGGCAGGACAGTGCGACATGGCCGGATGGTAGTAACCAATATCGTCAAAGTAATGGACCTGCTTCTTGCTGAGAAACATTGCCACGGCCAACGAGTGAATTGGCGCATCGCCCCACCGCTCGTAGAAGAAGCCGCCGGCACGATCCAGGTGGTCAAAGAACATCTGGTACTCCTTGCTCCGATAGAACGACAGATCGACGATTTCAAAGTTGGACCAGAAATGGCACCTCGTGTAGTGGCCCTGGTCATCGCGCACCCAATCGAGGAGATTGTCCTTCGGAATGAGGTCAGGATGTTTCAGCATGAACGTCTCTGTTGCGTTCCACAGCGTGCGTACCGTGGGCTCATACTCGGTCGGCGCTATATTCCACCCGTACTTGTATCCATTGTTCTTCATCAGCATGAAGGGATCATAATCGACGTCACAGTAGTAGTGGACGTCGGGTTCGATGCGCCAGTAGTAGTCAAGGTCCTGGAGCAGCGGGTGCTTGTGGATGAACCCCGATTGGAACCGACACATGAACCGGTACGATTCACTGTGGCCCTTGATGTACCTTGCGGACTCGCGCTCCTCGCGCGCCTTGTTCTGGTCAATCCACTCGGGGTACCCCCACGATTCAGGCTCCAGCATACCAAACTCCACCTTGGCCCTCGTCAAGTCCCGCACCCCGCGCTTGAACTTTTCGGTAAACGGCTTGTCGTTCAGCAGAATGTACGGGTAGTTGTGCTTGCCGTTCCACCGGTCCTCCAGCTCTCTGATTGTCTTGCGCAGCCCGTACAGGTCATCGTTGCGCACCAGTGCCACAAGCGCCGCCTTGACCGGCTTGGCACCGTCTGGCGAATAGCTGTTGTTTTCGCCACCGCCGCTATCATTTCCTCCCCCGTATTTTGGGCTTGCAGCCAGCGAGCCGCCCCATATGGAGAAAATACCGGTCTGTCCGCTTGTGCCGTAGCGTGTGGAGACGAACAGCGTGCCAAAGTGCAGGAACAGCCCTAGAACGGCCAGGACGCCAATGAACTTTCCTGCGGCCACTATTCGACGAGAAACCATATTCTATTCCTGTTTATATGATGCAAGGGATATACGAGTCTGATGATGATGCCCTTTTTTTGCTTTTTTCTATTTCTTCTGAGAGGAGAGATGCGCTATTAATAGAGAATGATAAAAGAGGAAGATGGTGCATGCAAAAATAATAAAACAAATGAAATAAAGAAAAAAGACAGTACTACTTTTATGCCAGCAAAAGAAATGCCAATGGAAAGTTATCTTCTTTTGCACATAGAAACTCGTGTAGAAGAAGTGGAAAAACAACCGTCTTCATACACAAAGAAAAACAACAAAGAGGAGCAGTAGGACACACAGTACCGACTCCACAGCACTGTAACGAATCTCCTCCAACCTCCCCATCTCGTAGTCTACTGCCACACGTGAAGAAGAAACATCCGCTCAGCAATTAATCGTGGCACATTTCCTGAGCATAAATAAAAAATCATCATCAACATCTGCTTCCGGTCTTGGCAGAGATGCCTAAATAGCATTTGGGCTTTCCTGTACACAAAGAGCAAGAGATAAAAAGGATGGAGTGAGAATGAGAAATAAAACAAAACAAAAAATGACCACGCCCATTTCGGTCAATGCCAAGAACCCATTGTGCTGATCGAAGGCACTAATGACCTCTCCTTTCTTGCATTGTTGGCCACCGAACAAGATAAAAATATTTTCGACTGCATGCATTTCCTGCACATACACCGGAGTGACAGGACACGAAGAGGAAGAAAAGGGAAGCCTGAAAGAGTGGCAAGGCCATTCAGTACAACCGTAAATGTTCTCCTTCCACCAATCCTCTTCCTGTTTTTTCCCCTCCCCATCTGACTTTGGGGGGTTTCAACAATTCAGCGGCGGCATGTAATGAATGTTACTAAGCAATCAACCCCTTCATCTCCTTCTTTTCCTCCCAGATGGAAGGAAAAACGCAAACCTTATATGGAGACATCTACGGTTTTGGAACATCTGTTGCTTCTGATAAGAATATTCCATTGGTTCTGTCAATCTATCGCTTCCATTTTCCATTATCTTGCTTTGGCTTCGGTCTTTTTTTACATACTTTCTAACGCGTTGGAGTGGAAAAAAAGTAAATAAAGAACAAGCAGTTTTCGCCTTTTGCGCCTTGCACAAACAAGCGCCCCGCTCCCCCACTGTTGCCTGCTCTCGTTGGCTTAACTCATCCTGGCTTCCATTCATCCCACCCACTGAGGATAAAGTTTGTTTCTTTCACTTTGCAAAGAAGGCAAATACCCAAACCGGTTTGGCTTGGGACCTATTTTTCACTTCTTGTTTTTGCCTTTTTGGCAACTATCTCTTTCTTTTCTCTTTTCTCCAGTTACACTCTCTGTATTATTCTGTTACTGTGCTCGGCTGTTTATTTTTGCCTGCCCTCCTCTTATTTGTACATATAGTTGTATGCTTAAACGCGCATTCTCTACTACTAATTTAGCGCTAGTCACATTGGACGGTTAATTCAGATTGCAAACAGCAGAAATGCTACGCGCACAAAGTGGCGACGGTGGTGGTCCACCGGCGTCCTCCAGAAGCCAGCACAGGCGCGCGCAGAAGGCATCGCGGAGAACTGCTACTTCTACTCCTACTCCTACACCCATGGCAGGGGAGGGAGGGGGAGGGGACGGGACAGCCTCACTAGCAGGCACAACGACGGGGGCGGCGGTTGATGTAGAGGCGCTCAAGCAGTGGTCGGGAACCGGGAGGCTCAAGCGGTCGTATGCACCCAGCCATCACCGCAAGTACCGACTAGGACGATGGCAGTCGCGGTCGGCCAGTTCGTGGAACCCGCCGGGCAACGCATCGATCAGCATTGGTCACCAGCCACCGATGGTGTCCGGCAGCGCGCGGGAAGCAAGCCAGAGCCGACGGTCGCTGCTGTCCATCGATATCAGCCACAAGCCAAGCGAGTCGCGACGTGCGTCGATTACCAGCATCCACTCGACTGCTCCATACCCACCGACCATGCTGCAGCCGCATCATGCCAGCGACGCCGACGATGATGCGGGCGGGTACGATTACGACGATATCGGCGATGATCACGATGACATTGGTTCGGACGGTCCGCTGGCTCAGCTCCTGCTCAGGGAAAACGACGAGATCTGGAACAACCAGGCGTTCAGGTTCACCTTCTACTCCCCCAACACCGGCACCGTGCGCGCAACCGATGTACGCAAGCTGCGCACCGACGATGCCAGTGGGCTGGATGCGCTTATCCGCCAGGCCCTGGACGGCGGGAACGACGGGTCCACTGCCAGCAGTAGCTGCAGTAGCAAGAGCTCGTCTGGCCATAGCAAAGACGAAGCCCACGCTGATCGCGCAGCAAGTGCCAGTGCTTCTGGCGGCCCCAGCGATGGTAGCCACCGTGTAGTGGCAGACACCTCTTACCCTGTTCCTCCACAGCTCTCGGTCACGAGCGCCGATTCTGTTGTTGACCTAACGTCCGGTGGCGATGCGGCACCTAGACGCGCACCGGGGAACGAGTTCCTGCATCCGAACTACATCCGCACGCAGTTCAGTCACCAGAAAAGCAAAGCAGAGCCCGGGGGCGATGGGTCTGCGCAGCCAGATGATGATGGTGACAATGGTACTGATCCAGCCAACACATCTTCTTCTCCCTTCCCTGCACTGCCCGAGGACAACAATAGCAACAGCAAGGATGACGCGGGCGGGCTGCAGCCAAAAGTGTACTGGCTCGACATTATGAACCCAACAGATGGCGAGATCACCGCGTTGTCGCATATCTTCAACCTGCATCCACTGACCACGGAGGAGCTGCTTCTGATGCGGGAGCACGGGCTGTCGCAGGACAACCACAAATCGTTCCGCCATTACGATGTGATATGCTACCGCACATCCATGGGCACGCTGCCGGACCCCGAGATACAGGTGGACACCGGCTCCTCAGCCAGCCTTAACGATGAAGATGGAGATGGAGATGAAGATTGTGGTTCTGATGCCGACTGCGAAGACGACACGTGCAGTGGTGGCGACGGCGTCAGCAGTCATGTCAGGTGCTGCTGTGCCAAGCATATGCCGTCGAAACGCAGGTCGTTTGTGCGGGACATTGCCCATCGCGTGCAGTCGCCGTGGGACGACGATGCAAGGAATCGCAGCACCATGGTTGTGGATCAGAGGCCGGAAGACGAAGAAGAGAAGAGGAGACCCGGGGATGCGGTATCGTCAGTATCCGGCATCCACCAGCGAACCACCACTATGGGCAGAACACGCAAGCCGAAGAGGCCAGCACCGCTGGCTGGTCTGCAAAGACGGTTTGCCTCGTTATTTTCTCGGTCATCAAGGCGCAGACAGGGCGCAGGCGACCGGACCAATACCATCAACAGGAACCAGCTGTCGCTGCACCAGGATCTGGGCAGCAGCCCGGGCGACGAGACGCTCGAGGAACCAGCGCCGCTGTACGTGCTTGTGTTTGGCGACTGCGTAATCACACTGCACTACCACAGTGTGCCGCACGTGCGGAACACGGTAGCACGGCTCAAGCTTGACGAGGACCTGGTTCGGATCACACCCGACTACATCGCGTATCTGCTGTTGGACGATATCACAGACACCCTGGTGCCCACCACCAGATTGCTGGAGCTCGAGGTGGATGCGATCGATGAGCTTGTGCTGATTCTCACTCGTGCCGAACACGACGATGTGCTGAAGCGGATTGGCATTGAGCGGAGACACGCGCTCTGGCTCGTGCGGCTGATGCATGGGAAGGCCGAGGTGCTGCGAGCGATCGAGAGGCGGGTGCAAGCGAAGATGGGCATATCGGCATCGTCGTCATCGGCACCCGCAGCCACGGCTCCCACTGCCGCAGCCGCTCCGCCGTCTTCTCGGGTGGCAGGCAAGCGGAAGACGCCACGCGGCGCTGCCAGGGACGATGGTGCGGTGCTTTCTGGGAGTGCTTACTATTCGGACCCCGAGGACGCCGACAGAGATGCCGATAGCGACGCCGATGCGCTGGAAAGCCAGCTGCTGACCAGCGACGAGGAGGAGGGCGATCTGTACGAGTGGGCGCGCAAAACAGACGGGGCCGACGGGTACGGGCGCCGCAACACAACTGCTGCCAGAGGCAACAGACTAAACCAAGAGCAGCAGCAGCAGCAGCAGCTTGTTCCGGACGTTATTAAGTACCTTGCCGATGTGCACGACCATCTGATTGCGCTAACGGCATCGGTCCACCACTGCGAGCGCATCCTGGCCCGTGCTCACGGGAACTACCTTGCGCGGATCAATCTCGAGCTCACACACGCGTCAAACACCACCAACCAGCTGGCTACGCAGATGACCGTGCTTGCTGGTATCTTTCTGCCTCTCAACCTGGTTGCCGGAATCTTTGGAATGAATGTCAAGGTCCCCGGACGCGACCGCAACGACCTCCGTGACTTTGGGCTCATCCTTGGCGGCATGGCGCTGTTTGTTATCCTTGCGCTTGCTGTGTGTCGCTGGCGCAGGATCATCTGAGCTACGAAAGACTAAAGTCAAACTGATCATAGGGTTTAGCTTTGCTTTTTTTTCATTTGTTAGTAACTGGAGCGGTTAAAACGCACATGTGGGAAAAAGGGTCTGCGGTCTTTGAAAGAAAATATAAAAATAGCTGTCAGTCGACTTACAAAGCAAACCCCCACTCATAAGCACTGGCTGGCTTGGCATGAAAAAAAAACAAAAGAAACTGGTTTTAAAGGTGCGGTTTGCCAGAGCGCTTTTCCCTTTGCCTTTTCCTTTTCACAATTTCTTACCCGCGCATGCACATTTTGCAGATCTCAGATGTAGAGTGCAGGGCGGGTGTGCTCTGAATGGCATAGAGTTAGAAAAAAAAGCTTTTCTCATCTTTTGTTTATTGTTGCTGTTGTTGCTGAGGCTAAAAGCGCACAAAGAAAACGAAAAAGGGCTGTGATTCTTTGCAACAATTACGTGTGGATGTTGGCTGCTCCCCGTTTTCTTCTTCATGTTTACATTCTTTTGCTGTACCTACTTTTTTTTACAACCTCTTATTTCCTCCATATTCTGCGCATTCAGCTTCATTCACTTTTCTTTTCTCATACATACAAACGCCCAGCCGCCATAAGAGGGGTTTCTTGCTCTGTACATATAACATTATTATCTTTCTCTCGTCGGACAATGTGGTACTTTCGAAAGCACACGGTGTTCTCGGTGCCCGGACTGCTGCTGGTGGCCATGGCCGTGATGTACGGGATCGGATTCCTGGCGTACATCGGCGTAGCAGTGAAGCGGGGCCGCATTGTGCACAGCAACGATTTCACGTACATGTGGATTGATCTGATTGGGCTGATCCTGACGCTGCAGGCGCTGTTTGTGATCTCGGCGTACCGGGCCACCAGCCGCTACCTGTACTGGACGGTTCCGTGGATGGTGTACGGGGTGCTGATGGCTGCGTTTTCGCTGTGCATAACCGGCGGGTACGGGAGTGTTGGGTCGGCGCCCGGTGCCGTGTGGGCCATTCTGTGGTGCTTCCCCGCGGTGGCCATCGTCGTGTACTCGTGGAAAGCCCGGCGCGGCTATATGGTGGATCGGATCATGGGCATCCCAGAGTACCGCCCGCGGCTGGCGGATTCCCGCGGCGTGACGCTCTTCTACGTGGTGCTCGATAAGGGGTTCCCGTGGGCCGGGTGGGCCGTCTGTCTCTTCTTTGGCCTCCTGCTCGTGATCCAGGCGCTCTGTCTGGCCGCCGACAACAACCAGTACAAGATGCCCGGCACCCTGGTGCCCATCCAGACCAACGGCGGCGAAAGCTGGTACGACCTGCATGTGTGGTGCCATGGATACGACTCTAAATACGACCAGAGCAAGCCCATGTTTCTGATGCTGACGGAGTTTGGGATGCCGTCAACGTCCATGGAGGGGCTGGCGCAGGGAGTAGCCGACAACGGGTACGCCGCGTGTATTGTCGATAGACCCGGATACGGGTGGAGCGAGCCCGGGTTCTGGGACCAGAATCCGCTGGACGTGGTAAAGTCAATCAACCAGGCGCTGACAAAGTACCCGATCAACAACCCCGTGATCCTGGTCGGCTGGGGCGAGGGCGGCGTGTGGGCCCAGCTGTACATGCAGGCCGCCGACTACACCCGCGTGGTCGGTGTTGTCCTGCTCGATACTGTTCCGAACCACGAGATCCTGCAGACCTTTGCACTCAACCGCACCACAACTCTGCAGAACCTCAGGCAGTTCCGGTCGGCCGAGGTGTCATCCGATGGCAGCGCCTCGTCAAAGATCCCCGAGGTCCATTTCGACCAGTCCCTGGAGTCCAGTATTTCGCGCGGATACTCCAACTGGCGCGCCGTCAGCCCGCTTGCCCTGCACCGCACGCGCAATGGCGCGTGGCCTGGATTCAAGCCGCAGGACTCCCTGGGCATGCACAAGTCGTTGTTCCGCAACAACCTGTACTACCAGGCAAAGTACTTTGAGTACGGCGGGTCGGGGTCCAAGCTCTACCAGTCGCTGCTCGACTACTCCACCGCCAGCACCGAGGCCATCCTGACCTACCACCACTGGCCGCTCCGGTGGCCCGCCCTGCAAGAACTGTCGGGCAGCGCCTTCTCCTCCTCGTCGCTTTCACGGCGGGACGGCGACAGCGTGCCAACGTCTCCCGCGAGCAACTCAAAGCTCCCCGTGGTCATCATCGCCTCGGGGAAGCAGTTCAACTCCGACTGCAAAGCACAGGGGATCTCCAGCACCGAGGACTGCACCAAGTGGCAGGCCTTTGCCTGGTTCTACTACCGCCAGCAGGTCGAGTACCAGCAGACCCTGAGCCAGAACGCCGCTTTCCTCATGTGCACCGGCTCCGTGGCCGAAGACAACAAAGACTGCGATGTCGATTTCGTCTGGAGCCGTCCCACGTGGCTTGCCTCTGCGCTGGTCGGCCAGTTCTTTGACCAAGTATCGTCATCTGCTGACAGCTCGTCTTCCTCTTCTAGCCCCGAGCCCACATCAAATGCTTCTT
>JANBOK010000426.1:0-13092 GCA_027595805.1 Coemansia sp. Benny D160-2
CACTTCGGTTCTGCTTAGCACCAGCCCATACATGGAGCCAAACGGCATGCGCTTTGAGCGGCGCTCGTTGGACTCTATGCAAAACGAGGACGAAGGGACATGGCAACGGCGTATTCTCTAGAATTTTAAACACGTTCTAGCGTATGTTTTATTTTCTAGTTTATCATCTCCTGTGTATATTTATTTAATTTTTTTGTTGCAGAAAATTCCCATTCCACCCAAATATATGGTAATATATTTGGCTGATTTATCCAGTGAAAGCACTATCTCTCCAAATCATATAAGAAATACATGCATGATACAACAATATTCAATTACCGTGGCTTGTTTTTTAGCTTTGATTGTGGTGGCTGAAACCGCATCAGATTCACCCTTGGTGAGAAACAATCATTGTGTGCAGACATCGGAAACCATCGCCTATTGTTTTATTTGCGTGGACATCAGGAAACCCCCCGGAAAAGGGATACTCAAGAAATCAGAATGCAATATCAGACATATTGCGCTTTTTTTTGCCAAGCGCACTTTTATCTAGTGATCTTATCGCGAATGTATTTTAACGATCATCAGCATGAATGTTCAAAGTGTGTGGTCTGTGCACACGATTTCCAATGTGTGCGTCGTAGGGAAGGGGGAGTTGGGCAGATGCAGATTAAATGAAAAATGCAAGAAATCACTAAAGGCGCCACACCAGGCGAAATATTGCCATATGCTAAAGCGCGATGGAGGAGAGGAGCTACTGCCGGATGGAAAAATAGAATGCAAGCGCTTTCGGGTGGGAATGAGAAGGGGGTTCATCAAATGCTGAGAAACTGACACGCAAGGTGTTTTCCTCTGACTGGGTTTCAAAAAGCCCAGGATATGAACAATGAAAGTTGATTACTAAAAAGAACGCCTCCCAGCCCCTTGGCCCTTTAATTTTTTGTAGCCTTCCACTCCCCATTTTTGGCTTTTTATTTTGGGTATGGCAAATGTTTCGTCTTCCATCAAGAAGTATGTAAAAAGATGCTTGCAATATGCCCACCTTCTTACCTATTGCACCCCCTTGCCTCCTCACTGGTGGCTGTAGTGGGATGTAGGAGCAAGCCGTTGTATTGTTTCTATCTTCCGATCTCCTTTAGCCTGGCTTCTTCTTTTTGCAATGGAGCCAAAAAAATACGGGCTGATTTCTTTGCAAGCAGGCTGGGCTTCCTTTTTTCCCATGAGCATTATGCTCCCCGTCATAAAGAAGGAGCTGCCCTGTGCACAAAAACACGCAAACCCGTTTTGCAAAGGTCGGAAAAAAGCGGAAACGCTCCGATGCAGAAGGGCGATGTGATGCAGCTGACGCGGGTTGCTGCAAAAGCAGAACAGCCTCACCCCCCTTTCTGCTTTCCATGCACCGCCTAGCAATACCTAGAAAAGGGGAGGGGGTGGGATTGCAAGGCAAAAAGAGCAGCAAAGCGTAGCAGAATTGCAATCCCAACACCATTAAAAGAGCAAAGTTTGCTGACTCGGTCCATCCCGTCTTTTTTCCTTTATATACTCGTCACCCACACCCCTCCCTTCCTTTCTTTCCTCCTTTGCTCGCTGAAACAGCAACAATACTTTGGTCCCATCTGTCTGTTCTTTACATTATTGCCGTGCAAAATATTTGTTTTCTTTCTCCGTGTCGCTCACGCCTAGCAAACTGCATTGTACAGGGGATATACCAAGCTACAAAAACCAAACAGAATGGCACCAACACCATCAACACATTCAGGAACAAGTTCTGCGCGTCGGTCACGCAGCGGATCGCCCGACCCTCTGGCGTGGAATGCAGGAACAGCGCTTCCGTACGCAATGCGCACGGCCATGCATCTCAAGGGGCTGGTGCCATCCGGCGTCGAGAGCTTTAAAGCGCAGGAGAGCAGAGCGCTGGAGCAGCTCAAAATGAAGAGCACCAACCTCGAAAAGTACATATTCCTGTCGATGCTGCGCACAACAAACATCAATCTGTTCTACCGACTGGTACTGCACAATCTCAAGGAGATTGCGCCAATCATCTATACACCGACGGTTGGCCAGGCGTGTCAGGAGTACTCGAATATCTATCCGTTCCTTGCACCCCCGAACGTGGTGGATGGGCTGTTTATCCCGCTGACAGAGGTTGACAACATTGATGAAATCATTGCCAATTATCGCGAATCGATTTCAGAGGACGATGAGCCGGAGATCACGGTGATTACGGACGGATCGCGGATCCTGGGACTGGGTGATCTGGGCATGAATGGCATGGGCATTCCTGTTGGTAAGCTGCAGCTGTACGTGGCAGCGGCAGGCCTTAACCCAGACCGGTGTCTGCCAATCGTGCTGGACTTTGGCACAAACAACCCGAACTACCTGGGAAACCCACTGTATCTGGGTCTGCAGCAGCCACGCCCCGACGATGAGACCTTCTACAAGGCGGCAAACCGTGTTGTGCAGGGGCTGCATTCGGCATTCCCCAACATGTTTATTCAGTTTGAGGACTTTAGCACCGACCATGCGTTTGGTCTGCTTGACCAATGGCGCCACAAAGCGCTCTGCTTCAACGACGATATCCAGGGCACCGGGTGTGTGATTCTTGGCGGCTTTATCTCGGCAGTCGAGCAGGCCGGAATCCCCGCACAAGACCACCGCATCCTGTTTGTTGGCTCCGGCTCGGCAGGAGTTGGCGTGGCTAAGCAGCTTGTTGACTACTTTGTGATTGAGCACAAGATCCCCGAAGAGAAGGCAAAGGCGATGTTCTGGTTTGTCGATTCGCGTGGTATGATCACGGCAAACCGCGGCGACAAGCTGGCGGAGCACAAGATCTACTTTGCACGGCACGACAATGGCACCACGCAGTGCAAGGATCTGGCCGAGACGCTCGAATACGTGAAGCCGACGGCGTTGATTGGACTGTCGACGATCTACAAGGCCTTCAACGAGCAGATCCTGACGCGCATGAGCCAGCTCAACGCCCAGAACCGGCCGATCATATTCCCGCTGTCAAATCCCGAGACAAAGGCCGAGTGCTCGTTTGAAGAGGCCATGCGCTGTACCGACAACCGCGTACTTTTTGCTTCAGGAACCGCATTCCCCGAGTACACGATTCCCGAGACCGGCGAGGAGCGTGTTCCGGGCCAAGGCAACAACATGTACGTTTTCCCGCCAATTGGTCTGGGCGCAGTGCTCTGCAAACCAACACACATCACCGACACGATGATCTACGCAGTATCCAAGGCGCTTGCAAACTCGCTCAGCAGCGACGAGAGGGCGCGCGGTGAGCTGTATCCGCGCATCGAGCGCATCCGCGAGGTGGCGGCAGAGCTTGCCGCAGCATTCATTCACCAGGCAGCCAAAGAGGATGTTGCAAAGGACGAAAAGTGGATCCAGCTGGTCAAGCAGTCCGCTAGCAAGGCAAGTGTATCGTCGCAGTCGCCCGACGGCATGTACTCGGAAGCAATGCTCGAAGAAGTCAAGCGCTTCATGTGGGAGCCGGCAGAGACCTTTGAGCAGCTCCGTGCCAGCTGCCCACATCAGCACCACCACCCAGTGGTTCCTCATTCTTCGGACGAGTAGGATGAAGAAGTGAGATTCATTCTTTTTTATTTTTATTTTGACAAATGAATTTTATTATCGTCTTGTTCTCTAGCGGTTTACCATGCAAATCTATGAATCATAAATGACAGCAGAAATGCTTCCTGATCACATGTGCTGATGAAGAGACATGCTAAATTGTAGTTGGGTAAAACGTAATCTTTGATGTTGTATAAACAATCCAGTTGCTGCACTTTTCCAGTTGCCTTTATTTTGATGTGAATTACACAAATAGGAAAATTTGTATGTAGTGGTATATTCTGTCTATTGTCTATTCATGTCTATGAAAAACCATCTAAATTATTCTATTGAAAAAGGAAAATCTAAGCAACGACATTGGCATTGGTAAAAGTGTTGAGGTTGCTGTTAACAGTATTCGCATCCTTGTTGTTGAGGTAAACGGTGTCATCATTATAGTTGGCAGCGTTAAAGTTGGTGTTGAGTGCATTTGTAAAAGACGAAGCAACTGGAAAACCAAAACCAATGCCAGTACCAATGCCATATCCAGTACCGATGCCATATCCAGTGCCAACTCCGTAACCAGTTCCAACTCTGCTAAAAGGATAACCGCCGCAGATACCACATCCAAAGCCACGTCTGGCAACATGAGCACTGTCAGAGTGAGCAACTGCTCCAGCGGTCAGAAGAGCAACAATTGAAGCAACAGAGAGAATACGAGCCATTTTCAAGATTTAAGAAGATGTGTTGTCTGTCTAGTATCTAGTTGATTTGGTAGTTGTTTGTGTCTATGTCTATGTTCAGTTGTTTTGTTTTGCGTTGTGATACAGAATAGCCACTGTTGACAAGAGAATGCTGAGCTGCTTTTATACTTTTGTTCTAAACGACAGCTTCAGAACATGACTGACAAATAAATTAACAGCACGAGTTTTGTGGATGATGGATCTTTTGTTTTAACAGTCAATATATCAAAACTGATACAAAACAGTTTAATGTGTAGAATTACAATAAATTAACAATAATAAATTATAGCTTATAAAAGATTAGCTAGTGCTGCATGAAATGGAGTGTATTTCATTTACCTTTGTGCAATAACCCTTGTAAGACTCTCAAAAACTGGAGTTTGCTCTTTATACTCTTGATTATAAATTACAGTCAAAGAGAAACCCGCACTGTCAGCGTTGTAAGACATGTAAATGGATATAGAATGAAAATTCTTTATGCTGAAAACAATTTACATTGACAAAGGACACAATTCACACAGATTACACAGTCATTCTGGAAAATAAGTACTTTTTAGAATTAAAAGTAATTCAATGTTTTTACAGAACTGGCTGCTCTCTTTAGCATATAAAGTCAAGAAGACAGAGGAACCACCAAAAACGTTTGCTTGAAAATTCATTTTAAAGCAAATGGCAAAGACAACCTTTTATTACCAGCTCATTCCTCGTATGTCTTTTATTTTTTATTTTCCTAATGGCTTTATTTTTGACTTGTTTCTATTTAGTTGATTATTTATAGCAATGCCCGTTTTTGACGTTTTCTTATTATTTATTGTTGGGTTCCTGACAAATATTGCACACGGTCTAGCGATTCGTGACACTAACTCGGATATATCGAGCACCAAGGGCGGGATATTGGTCAAGAATGGGAAGCAGACATCGTGTGAGCTTGGAGTTATTGACAGCAAAGCAGCCTTTGTTGCAGCCCCATGCTTGGATTTCTCAGAAGGGGTTTTAGAAAAGAATACTACATACGAGGTCTACTTGGATGCAGGCATCAACAACACACCAGCCAAGTACACAGTCGATTCAATAACCGTGCATCCAAAATACAATAATGTCACCCTTCTCAACCCAGTGGCAATTCTTCAGTTCAACAAGGAAAGCACCGAAAGCTGGTCAAATCCAATTGCAATCGACAGAAACAGCAGCTGGGGCGATGTATTGTTTATTAGGCGTGGGCTAAGCAATATGGACACTATGGAATGGGTTAGGCCTGTAAATGGAGCCAACCAATATTTTGATACCGGTGTGTGTGCATATACCCATATATTTGAATATAATTGTAACGATCTGTTCTGCACAAATGTGACAACATACCCGCCTATCAATAACTTGGCATTATGTTCTATTCCATTTGGATCGGTTGAGGTATACATTTCTAACAAGCTCTATGTTGCTGGAATCTATCTGGCTACTAGCTATTTATATGGCTATTCATGTTCAAGTTCTGCTGACCAATCTAGTGTTTATCTGCTGTTTGCCGATTACATTGCATTTGCGTCCAAAGTGCTTGGTCGTAAACCTAGCTACTATCCAAACACCAACGACATTGCACCTCAGACTGATTCTAAATATACTATGAACAGCTACCCTTTCATGGCTTTTTCATTGAACTACAGGTATGGGGATTTCTACGCTAACCAGACCAAGGTTACGCGAGATGACACTGTTTCCAATACAGCAGATAATGTTGGAGATGTTCAAAACACAATCAACTCTAACGTAGAGAACGATAGCAGCAGTACGACTAGTGACATGGCCAGCGGCTCTAATTCCGATATTAGTGCTACTACTACTACTACTACAGATTCCGATTCAGAAGTACTTGTGAATGGATCCAGTGGGGAAACCTCCGAATCAAATGGCAGCAAAGGCAAGCCTTCAAATAAAAACAGAATACTTGGAATTGTCTGCGGTATCCTCGGCGGCTTAATATTAACAAGCATGGTGCTGCTTGTATACATTAGATGGAAAGAGTTTCATCGAAATATTTACAGAAACATCGAGATACAAAGAACCACACACTCGATGTTCATTGTTGATACAGGCAGTATCATCGCACCATTGTCTATCTATGCACCGAGTTCACCGGTGCATAAAGGGTATGGAAAGGAGACCGGGCCGTTGAGGTTGTAATCGCCCAGTGCGGCTGACTCGCCTTTGCCGCCCTTGTTATCATCATTTAGCTAGCAGCTGTTATGTTTTACTATTACATCTATACCTGTAAATACCACAACCTTTAGCTTCAAAGGAGAGGAAAAAAAACAAGCCATGTTGCTGGCAATAGAGATAGCAATGGGTGATAACAATAATGATAATAAAACCAGATGTATGTAAAAGTATAGAATGAAAAGAAAAGTAAAGAAAAAAGAGAAAGTAAAGAAATGGACGTTTCCAGAGAGAGAAAGCAGAAAAAAAGAGGAAAACACAGAGCAGAGAGAGAAGGAGAGAGCAGAATGGAGGGGGTTTAGTTCTTCCTCGGTTTTTTTTACTTGCCACCAAAGACGCTCCAGTTTGGTTTTGTCGGGTACTCGGTTTCCCACTTGACGTTCTGAGCAAAGGAGAAGTGGTCGTTGATCGGGAGATTGTGGAACGAGGCCTTGATCTCGTCCTCGAACTTGAGCTTATTCTTGGACGAGCTCATCATGACCTGCTCGGGATCAAAGCCAGCGCCGCCCTTGTAGGCGTAGTTGAAGGAGCGGTGCTCAAAGGCCTCGGTGCGCGCCTTGTCTGGGTTGTCGGCATGCAAGTGGCGGAAGCTGTTCATGTGCTTGTGCTCGTAGGTGCGGGCGGTGCCGGCCTTGGCGTTCTCCTGGTGCTCGTGCTGGTGGTAGTAGTGCGAGCGGTCGTGGAAATGGCGGCGCTTTCCGTCGCACTCGACCTCGTGGCCCTGCTGATCACGATCAAGCGACAGGTGATCGAAGGCGCGTGCGAGCCCGGCGGTGGGATTAACCATGTGGTCCGAGTGCTGCACATGGCGCGTGCGACGGTCTGCCTCGCGACCCGGGCGCATCTCGCGGTCCGCCTGCTCGTTGTACAGCGAGTGGTTGAAGTGCTGCGTGTGGTTCTCGTCCTCCCACATTGCCTTGGTCTCCTTGTATGTTCCGTATCCCTCGTCGGGCTTGGTGAGTGTGCCCACGGGAGGCGTGCCAGCAAAGTCGGCAGCGCAAAAGTCAACAACCTGCTTGTTCTCCTTTCTTGCCATCTCCTCGACCTTGACCTCGACCTTGACCTCCTCCTTGACATCCTGGCACTTGCAGTCCTCCTCGACCTTGATCTTGACCTTGATCTCCTCCTTGCACGGAGCCGGAGCCGGAGCCGGAGCCGGGGCTGGTGGAGGCGGCTCGACGCATGGCTCGGGCGCCTTGCTTGGCGGGAACATCGCCATGACGCTGCAGATAGTGCCCTCGCAGAACACCTCGTCCTCGCACATTCCCTTCCTCGACGGCGGGAGATGCGTGGCAATGTTGTGGATGTACCGGAATCCCTCGTAGATGGTCGGGCGTGTAAGCAGCCGATCGAACCGGGCAACAACCTCTGCGCCAAACTTGCCCTCGACTCCCGTAGGATGGCCCACACGCGCCTTGACCCGCTCCTTGCACACCTTGACGTCGATGTCAAAGAACAGCGCATCGACGGGCGCGAATGCTTCTTCTGCGATTTTGACCCAAATCTTCCGCTGGTCCTCGTCAAAGTTGCACCGGTCGATGACCACATTCTTGCCTTCCTTGAGGCTCTCGGCTGCGCGTTGCTCGCAGAGTGAGCGCGACCCCGTTTCGTCCTGGTTTATGCGCTCCCACGACGGGTGGTGCGCTGCCAGCCGTCGTGCAAACGCCGTTTTGCCGCACCCGGGCAGGCCTACGAGAACTAGCATCTGAGGCATCGTCGGCTAAATGTGCTTAATCTATTGAGGGTTTTTGTCTGCGAATAAAAAAGAGCTACAAGGTAAAAAGGGTAATAGTAGAGGGGGTAACAGAAAAATGCAGCACAGGCAAATAGGAGAAATGTCTTTAAATGAAAAATGCTAAAGAGAAGAAAAGGAAAAGAACCAAGATGTTATAAATAAAAAAACCCACGTCAGAAACAGGAGATTGTTGTTTTCAGGCCCCCCCCCGCTCTCCTTAAGATATACACGCCAGAATGGAGGGAAAGGGCGAGAAAAGAAACTCAAGGTAAACAGATTGTAACGCGTCAATAAGAAACAGTAAAAAGGGCAACCCAAAGCATACACTCTTCGTCTCTTAATATAAAGGCTTTGGCTGTAAAGAAGGCGGCCCGCACAAGACTCTTATCCTCGTCCGAAACCCACCACCCGCACAAAGACCCACAAAGAGAGGAAGCAAAAGCATCACCGAGTGTCTGCATATCCCGCTTAGTTTGTAAGGCCTCCTCGTCCAAGGAACCAACTGGCGGATATCGTTTCAAAGTCTAAAAAGAACTTACGTACCCGCTAACTAGAAAAGAAGGAAAAAGTCTGGTTCCGGATGTTATGAATATGCAATATGTAAAAATAATGCCGTGCAAAAAATAAAAGACAAAAAGAGTATCCAAATAGCAAGAGCGAAAGAGGGATAATATAAAAAAGACTCGAGTAAACGAAACAAAAAAGTTGAGAAAGAGGGGGAGAAATGGAAGAGGAAGAAGACACTTCTTTTGGAAGAAGAACTTTGCCTTTATAACACTGAGTTGGAGGAGTATCCTGTTGCAAAAAAAAAAAAAAGGTGACCCTTTTGATGTGCACGCATATGCGCTATTTGACTTGTCTATTGAAAGAGTGTGCACTTGCTGCTTTTTTTTTCTGGACACACGGCTCATTCTGCTCCACGCTTTGCACTCGGCGATTGCGCTCAATCGTGGCTCTCCTCCTCCTCCAGAAGGCAGAGGAGGAGGAGAAAGACCCTTGCCGACGACGATAGTCATGAGCTGAGCGCCCAGCTAGAACAGAAGGCCAGTCCATGGCATGAAGCGCCCGCAGCCAAAAAAACATAGTGGAAGGTGCCATGCCTTCCGTTCTGTTCTGTTCCCAAGCCAGAAACCGCACTCTCGTTGCATGCACATGTATAGTGTGCAGTGGGTGAGTGGGGGGAGTTTGAAAAGGAAAAAAGGGCAGGCGCTTGCTCTGTTCATGGCCCAAACGAAAAAAAGGAATGTGTTTCTCCCATCTTTTCGTCCCCTTTTCCTTTGGCTTTTTTGCATTCCAATCAAGTGTAGTGCGTCTCGCTTGGGGGAGGAGGACAAGGCGGTTTTTTTTACCTTGCCATCATCGTCGTCATCATCCGAGCCTCCTGCGCTTTGTTCCCCTTCATCTTCTTCTTCATCTACTCAGGGCCGTCACGACTCGCGCCGCGCACGAGCCGACTGCGGTTGGTTCTGTGGCATCGAGCCGATTGGGCTAGCCGAGAATGCTGCTGTTATTGTTGTTTTGTTGTTCTTGATAGTTATTAGCGCGAGAATATCCGCAATCCACAAACTCTCTTTCCTTCCATCCCTGCCCATTTGCCTAGATATTTCTCATTTTGGATCATTTTGCATTTCTTTTCCCTTCTCTCGCTGGAATCAACAATCGTTCTTCTTCCATAGCCATGGCGCAATTAGGCAACAGACTGCGGGCCCTGCTCGGACGAACCCGCACGCCAGACTCCGACAAGCAGGTGATCTCAACACACAGTGAGCGCAAGGTGGTGGTAGGCAGCATTCTCGTGCTCCTTCTGATTGGCCTGCCACTATGGTGGACAACGACCCGCGTGTACCGTGCGGCGCTGCCGGTTGCAGAGATAAGCAGATACGCCTCCACGGATGTGCTCCGCATCCCCGTCTTCTTCCACATCGATGCTGACTCGGCGCTTCCGTCTGTTGCTGCCGCCGATATTGAAAAGACGGTCCGAACGATGGTTAAAGGGACGCGTGAGACCCGCGGATCGGGCGCGTGGCCGGTGCGGTATTCCACGGTTGTCGCACGTGGGAAGGCGCCGTCCGGCACTCCTGGCCATTATTCGGTCCGCGTTGCCCGCTCGGACAATGAGGGCGCCGGACATTCCGTGGTGGACGTGGGCCCCGACCGCACTGTGCGCATAGCGCTGCCCAAAGCGGCGCAGCTGTCGGCACAGAGCGTTAAGCAATCCGTTGCCCGCGTTATAGCCGCAATCGTGTCGCGCGAAGAGCGCGCGGTGCAGGGAGGATCTCGGGCGCTCGGAGAGCGGAAACCGCGGCAGGGGCTGCGCAGCAGGGAGTCGCGTGGGGCGCTCAAGTTTGCACCGCACGTGTCGGTCACGCTGACCCTGCTCAACGAGAACCCGGTGGGCGGTGCGCAGGTTGACTGGGAGATCGAGAAGGCGGTTGCGGAGTTCCTGCAGCCCCTGGTTGATGCCCTGCGGCCCCTGACCAGACTGTCTGTCACCTCGCAGGTGCTCCATCATGCCGGCCCGCCCCCGGTCACGCCTATTGTGCGCAACAACGCAACGTACCTGACTCCGCCGATGCTCTCGCATTTCGTTAACTCGCCGTCGTGGAACCTGGCCTCTGTTGACCCGGTTGCGCCCATGCTTAACTTTATTCTCTACGTTCCAGCGCTTGCGTCGCAGCCCGTTCGTATACTCGAGAGCGAAGGGGACGGTGCTGGTTCTGTCGGTACCAATGCGTTTTCCATTCCGCAATGGGGCGGCGTTGCCATTGCCAACCTCCCAGCGCACACCAGGCCTGGGTCAAGGGTGGTGCTGTCGTCCACGGAGCTGCAGCCGCACATGGGCGTGTTTGTCGCGCAGCTCCGGTCGCTCCTCGGCATCCGCAGCGACACGCCGCTGGCTGCCAGCGCTGTATCGGCAGCCGACGACGGTTCCGCTCTTCTCGAGCGGGGCACAGGCGTGCGTGTGCAGCTTGCTTCTGAGACGGGAGTCAGCGGCTGGGAGCTCGATGCGCTGATGCGACAGTGGACGATCCAGGGCCGCCAGACGGCGATCACCACGCTCCAGTCGCTGGTGCGTCTGGTGGATTCGCTGCAGAACATGGTGGTGATGGATGCAATCAAGACGCAGGTCGACCAGTCGCTCGCCGCGCTCGCCGCCATCGATTCCACGCAGTCTGCTGCCGTCGCCGACTACTCGGCTGCCACCTCGTTTGCCTCGGCCGCCACGGCTGCTGTGCTTGCCGAGACCGCCTTCTTTGATCCCTCCATGGTCTCGATGCTCTACTTCCCCGACCAGCACAAGTACGCCATCTACTTCCCCTTCTTTCTCCCCGTCGCTATCCCCGTCCTGTCCGCCATCAGGCATCTTATCACTGCCTCTCGCCGTCGTCGTCGTAAGGCGGTGTCTGATGCTGCTGGCAAAAAAGATAGCTGACTTTACATGGGGGGTTCTGCTTTCTTTGTTCTTCTCACGTGTGTACTATTCTAATGCATTGCCTTTTTTTTGTTAATTTTCCCTGCAAGTGTCACGCAGTAGTAATAACTTTTAACAGTGCATCCACGTTGTTTTTACTAAAGGCTTGGCATTTATTTAACATTTTTACTGATTTGCCCGAATTTTGACAGTGGAGCTGGCTTGAAGCCTGGCTTCTAAGACACTTTGGCCGAGTGGTTAAGGCGATGCCCTGCTAAGGCATTATCCGTTGGATGCGCAGGTTCGAATCCTGCAGGTGTCGCTTTTTGCTTTTTTTGCACAAGCTGTTTTGTTGAATGGTTGTGTTTTGCGGCGATTCAAATTCATAAACACTGTTTTGCTTCTTGCTTCTTTCCACATTGTGTGACGGGGTTGGTCCATGTTTTCCTTTTTCACCTTGCAAATCACGAGCGGCAAACTAATGGGACTGGGTGGTCTATATGCACCCACCACCTTAAAAAACATGTTTCCAAAATGCGTCGCAAACGGAAAATACAATATTTCTACAGATGCGCACATGCAGAAACGACGGTGCATACAGGCAAAACACAAAATAAGCTCGCCTCCCGTTTGCCCGATTCTGTAAACAAAACACTTGGTGGGGCCGACATGCATCTTTCCGGGAATGCTGGCAGCAAATGCATTGATTTTCAATGGGTGGTTTATGCGCAGAGCACTGTGGCAGGGGAGGCGGGCTATCTCGATGTGGTAGATACAAAACCTTTTTTTTGCTATTGTTGGTTTGCCACACGTGTTCAGATGATACTAGCACAAAAAAAGGGGGGTTCTCACTCTTTTAATAGCCATATCCACATAACATCTCTCCCCCCTGGGAGTGTGGGTGAAGTACAATTATTCATAAATTCTTTTTGATAAAGATTGGAAAACATTAAAGCGTAACAAAACAGAAAGCAAAGCCGGCAGAGTGTGAGGGAGCAAGGTGTCTACAGAATATGCCTGACCTTTTCAGGGGCCTCCATCATATCCAACGAGTTCAATGAGCGGCGATCGAAATGGGGGCGCCTGCGATTTCCGCTTTCATCAGCAGCCATATCGTTCCGCCCAACCTGCGGGGACGTGTGCATATCATCGTCGGCCATATACACGCCACTGTTGAGCTTGAGGGCCTTGTCCGCTTCATCCTTCCTGTCCTTGTTGCTGTACGCGTGCATGTCAAAGTAGTTGCCCTCGTCAGCCTCGCCGCCCATCACGTTCTTTTCAAACTGGTTGGTTGTGGCGGATCCGTTCATCCGCGAGTACTGCAGCGGCATCTCCGCACGAAGCTTCATGTTTGTCTCGTACATGTCCTGCAGACCGTCGGTGCGGAGGCGCAGAAGCCACTTGCGCTCGTACTCCTTTGCCCGGTACACGCTTCTAATCACCGGATATGCGAT
>JANBOK010000427.1:0-13085 GCA_027595805.1 Coemansia sp. Benny D160-2
AAAAAAAAAGACCAGATTTTGTTATGCTTTATTATTTCTGCGGGTTTCGTGAGAGAGAATGCCCGATGAATGCTACGCTTACGAGTGAACGCGCTTTTTCCCTCTTTGTCAGCGAAAAAAAGGAAAAAGGGAGATCAAAACATAACAATGCGTCGAAAGCCGAGTCGGATTGACCACTCTCTCGACTGCTAGTTCCAAACGAGCCACTGCTTTATTATTCTTTTATTATTACTTGTTATTTCGCAACCTCTGAATTACTCTGCTCTCTGAATTCGCATTCTATAAAATGGCATCCAGCAGCGGCAGCGAGCCACCCGGCGTGCCAGTCGAGGTGATTCCGCAGGACCCGCAGGTCTACGATATCGAGACCACCGGCGTGACACATCTGGAGCCGCAATTGACAGCACAGGAGGAGATGACGCGGCAGATAAGCAGGCTGTGGGAGGCGTATGCGAATTTCCAGGGCCTGCCGTCGGACATTGATTCGGACTCCTCCGACGCAGACGAGGGCAGGCCACCAAAGGCCTTGGAGGAAGAGGAGAAGGAAGAAAGGAAGGAGGATGAGGAGGGGGAGGATCTGGCACACGGCCGCGACAGAGCGGCGGCGGATCAAATCAACGGCGGCGGCGGTGATCTGGACGCGTATGCAGTCCGCGCCAAGGTCCACGAGCAGCTGCTGCTGGCGCAGTCGGAGATCCAGGTGTCGCTGGACATGGTGCGGCTGCTGGTGGCGGCCAAGAAGCGCGCGGCGCGGGACGCGATGCTTGCCGCCGTGCAGTCGGCCACCGGCGGCGGAGAAGGAGGAGGAGGGGCGCCGGGCTCCAAGCTAACCAAACACGACCAGCACCAGCAGCCTGCAGCAGCAGCCGGCTTCTCGCTCGACGTCGATGCGCAGCAGGACGAGGTCACGGTGGGCGGATTACCGTTTCCCGTGGGCATCCTCGACACGATTCGAACCGACGCCTCCGCCACCTCGTATGCGCAGGGAAGCGACTCGGCGGCGGCGGCGGCGCAGAAGAGGCGCGAGGACGAGCTGAAGCTGGTGCTTGGTGCAAAGTACAGGCAGCTGGACTCGGCTGCCAATACGCTGCAGTCGAGCTCGGCGCGGCTCAGACGGGTGGCTGCCCGGGAGTCGGTGTTCTGGCGCACGGCGTTTGAGATGAGACGGAGGAACTGGGTGGTCCAGCAGCAGCGGCAACTAGCACAGAGTGGCGGCAGTGCTGACGGAGGCGCGATGCGCATGGCCTCGATGCCCGGGTATGCGGATCGCTACTTTGTGCGCTACGGGTACGCGGATTCGGGCTCCTCGTTTGCCGACGACATGCTGGCGGAGCTCATACGCGACACCGGCGGAGATGGAGATGTAGATGGAGATGTAGATGGAGATACAGCAGCCGGTGCTAGCGATGGGAAGAGGAGTCCCGATGCCATGGAGATTGACAATGACGACGGTGGGTTCCAGCCATCGTTGGCAGCAGCTCCGCCGTCTGCGCCAACTGCAGCTCCGCTGTACATTCCCAAATCAGACACGCGGCACATCCAGGTGCGCCTGAACTCCATGTACAAGCAGCCAGCCGCCCAGCCATCGGCATCCAGCCCTAGCTCCAGCTCCAGTCCCAGCTCCAGCAGCTCCAGCAGCGACTCCGTGTGTGCGGCGCGGTTTGCGGATAACGGGGAATTCGTTTCTGCGCGTCACGAAGCCGGTGCCGCAGCGTTCGACCAGGCGCACCACAAGCTGCTGCGGGCGCGGCGCGCGGCGTTTGATCGCGAGCTGTACTACCGGCTGTGCAAGGAGGCGCGGGTGCTGGAGCTCGGATTTGTGCGCGCATCGGCCAGGAAGCGAAGCAGCGCCCAGGGCGCGGCAGCAGCTGCGGCTGCATCGCTGCAGGACTCGGCAGCACAAGCGGCGCCGGCATCCTCGTCGGTGCAGGACACGCTGGTGACTACGCTGAGCCGCGACAACGTGGGTGTTCGGTTCGAGTGGATTCTGGACGAGGAGGTTGAAGAAGGAGAAGGAGAAGGGGCGCTGGCTGCTGCCAGCCAGCCGCCGGGCGGGCGCGCGCGGGAGCTGACGTTTGTGCAGTGGCAATGCAGCTACTATGCGCGGCTGGCGCTGGTGATGGCTGCGATGTACCAGCGCCGCATGCACCGCGCCGTCAAGGACTACTATCTGGGCAGCGGACCCGATGCCAGCGCGCGCGGCATCGGTCCGCCGGATGCATTTGTCGCCGTGCGTACCGGCGGCACTGTTCCGCTAGCAGCAGCACCAGGCGCGGGCGGATCGTTCGATGCGCAGGAGCACAATGGCGGCGGCGGCGGCGGCCCGCCATTCAAGGCTTCCTCTTCTGCAGCGGCAGGAGTTGGAGCTGGAGCTGGAGCTGGAGCGTCGGGCGCTGGTGTTGTTGCTGGCGCCTCGGGAGCTGGGAGCGGCAGCGTGACCACGCCAGCGACGCCAGCTACGCCCAGCGGCAACATGCTGGGCGAATCGACAGCAGCGCCCTCATCAGCAGCAGCAGCAGCAGCATCAGCAGCAGCATCGTCCGGCGCGATCCTGCCGGCTCCGGGCTCGCTGGCAGCCGCCGGACCAGGCGCCGGCGCCGCACTGCCGGCGGCCACGATAACGGCAGCAACACCGAGCGGCGGCACAACGTTTGCGGTATCGCGGCCAGACCTGCTGATCCTGGCGCCGGTGCTGCAGAGCGTGCAGTTTGCCAAGTGGCAGCACATTCTGTCGGCCACGATCCAGCGCGCATGCGCGGCGTGGCAGCGGCTTGTGGAGGAGCCGATCGAGGTAGTTGGCCACTTTGCGCGCATCTACCGCACGCCCAGGGCGGATCCCGCGGTGCTGGATCCGGCGGAGCAGGCCGAGCTCAGGGAATTCTGCCGCACGGGGGCACGTGCTCCGGGGTCTAGCTCGGGCCCTGCAGGCGCCGGCGATGACGATGACGACGACGGCAAGCGGTACTGCCAGGGCATGTGCTACGCCATGCGGCTGCGGTTTCTTGGCGGCACGGTGATGGCGTTCCACCTGGAAGACAGCGGCACGCTGATCTTTGCCAAGGGCTACTTTCCCCCGCCGGTCCCGGCAGCAGCGCAGGCGGCAGCAGCAGCCGAAGCCGAAGCAGCAGCCGAGGCAGGAGCAGGAGACGCCGAGGCCGGCGCCAGCAAGCGCGCGGGCTCGGTGCTGTGGTCGCGGCCGGAGCAGATGTTCATCCACCGGGTGTTCCGCATCGTGCCGCTCAGCGGGCTCGGCGAGTTCGTGGACCAGCTGCGCAGGGAGCTGCAGTCGCTGGTGCTTCTGCGCGCGGCCGCCGCGCTGTCGCGACGCAGCCACTTCCGCCGCCAGAAGCAGAAGCAGCAGCAGCGCACGGACCAGCCCGGCGCGTGCCAGATGGGCCAGTGGTACGTGCACCAGGCGCAGCTCTGCGTTGTCGGCGAGTGGTGGGAGGGCGCGCGGCATCGGCAGATTGTGGGCGTAGCCAAGTGGGGCGAGCCTGCGGATGCGAGCAAGAAGGGCGGCGCTTCCTGCCGTGGGCTGGGCGACCACTCGGGCGCCTGGGATCTGGCGCTGTACTTTGGCCCGAAGCATCCGACCGCCTTCGACGCTGCCGCCGGAGCACGTCTGGCCGGATCCATCGTTCCGTGGGTCGTCAGCTACCCGCCGCCGCCCTCCGCCCGCGCCGAGCCCGAGCAGCAGCAGCATCCCGCCGCTGCTGGCGAGGACAAGACGTTCGAGCAGAAGCTCTTCACCACGCTGGTGTCCGCCTTCTGAGCCGCCGGCCCATTCCACGCTGGGCGCGGCAACAATTGTTTCTCGACATGGCACAAAGAATCAGTTGATAACATCACTGGGAGGAAAGGAAACAGTACAGCTAACGGAACTATCGCAGCGCTCACGCCGAGCCGCGCTTGGCGTGCGGGCACTGGTAGACATAGACGGTGGACGTCGGCCTGGCATTCGGGGCGGACGATTCGTCGAGGGCGGGCGCATCGGTGGGCGCGGCAGGGGTCTCCACGGCCAGCGTGGATTCGAAGGCCTCGGCGCCGGTGGCGGCTGCGCCGTAGTGGCCGGTGGGCGTGTAGTCGGGGTAGAACGACGCGATCAGCGAGAAGTCGGATCCCATGAACGACTCGAAGTCGCCGGGCCCCCACGTCGAGTACGCCGGCCCCGTCAGCGTGAACTGCTGCCCGAGGTCCGCCGGAATCGCCGGCGCCACCAGCGTGACCGAGACCGCTGCCTCGCCGTCCGAGTCCTCCGCTGCTGCTGTCGTTGCTGGCGCGTCGAATATGGCGTCCAGCTGGCTCAGGTCCCATGTCGAGTAGTACTGCGTCTCCGCGCCCGATGCGTCCTGTGCTGCTGCTGCTGCTGCATCGGCCGGGATTGGCGCTGCTGCAACGAGGGCGCTGACCACCGAGAGCGCGAGGATAACACTAAGAATTGGGTTCATCATCGTTTGGAAAAGAGTTTTTAAAAAGAGGGTTCTTTGAATAGCGGTTAAGGGGGGGGAAGAGGATAGTAGGGCTCGGGGAGAGGAGTTCAAAAGAAACCGGGTGTTTAATTTAAGGCTAAAGCTAGGAGAGCGGCGGAAGGAGGTAGTGGTCTGGTCTGGATAGACAATAAAGGATGTAGCGGATTAAGAGGATGGGTTGGGTAATGCAAAAATGAATAAGGAAAATGCAAGGTAATAATTGAAAATGTCGCGAAAGCCCAGGGAAATGGAGACGATTGTGAGTGGAGAGTGTATTGGAAAAGGAGTCTTGCTCGGGTAGGTTTTACCTTTCGGCCAAACCGTAGTATTTATAAGAGATCGGTCTTCGTATGGAAGGGGGGAAACCTGGTTTCCAAGAAGCCTATTTCCTCGCTGCGTGGTTTTCAATGTGTCTACGGAAAATGCATGTCCGCACATAAAGACGTAATGCATTTAGCTAGGCGTATTTCCAAACATGCGATCCCCCCCGCTTGCAGCCAAGCAAAATAAAAAACAGGAATGCAAACAAACAAAAGAAGGAAACAAACCAGGCGCGTGGTGGGTTTTCCTGCTGCTCTTGCTGTTGTTGTTGGTATTAGTGGCAGGGAGCAACCTGCATGTAGGTGCGCATCTTGCAGACCACGGTCTTGCAGGGGAAGCCAAAAAGAAACAAGCGCTTGCCAACGAGCGGTCCGACCAATGGCATCACCACCTGCGTTTCCTTACAAAGAAGGCCAATCGTCTCTTTCTGCTTCACGCCAAGCCGAACAGGGCCTAGGAGGGCACGGGCTTTGTGGAAGCTAGCAAGTTGGCTGTCTCTTTGTAAACCACTCCCCTCCGCCTCCACTAGATCCTCGCTGGATTCCATTTCCTTTTTAATTGCGAATTCCGGGGAAATGGAACTAGGAACTGTGTTTTCGACTAAAAAAAAAACAGCAAGGGACTCGCCTGTTTTCTTCTTCTTCTTCTTGTTCTCCCGTTTCAGCAAGGTGCTCTTTTTCTTTACTTTTGAAACGCAAAGGAATGGGCGCGCCGGGGCTGATGATCCCTCCTTCCAATCTTGTACACTTCGCCATCCTCGCCAAGAGATTTCCTGGGTCCTGCGATCCAGCTTTTCTGGGATTTATAGACGTAACCGGAAATCCTGGCAGAGTTTCCCTACTTTTACCCAAATGGCCACTAACTGCTTTTCTGCATTTTTTTATTTCCCGCGCATCTGGGTGGATCCAGAAAAGCGGAAGAGGGGTTTCTTTTGTCCGATCATCAACTAGATCATCTTCTGCCATAGAAAGCATATAAATAAAGAAAACAGTGCCAACCAAAAGCCCTGCCTGTGCCTTTGCACATAGATCTACACAAAGAAGATTTCTCCTACTCGTTGGATTCGAGAATGTTCTTAAAGTCCGAGTACGCCTGCTCGACCTCGAAAAGAAGCTGCCTGACCTGGTTGTCGTCGAGCTCGTCGCTGGCCTTCATCCTGTTGAGCGCAATAAGCCAGTCGCGGAAACTAGACTTCCACCTAAAGTCGGCCGGCAAGAACGCAGCGGCATTGATGCTCTGCAGCAGATCCGTCAGCAGCGGATGCAGCTTGTCCACGGATCTCATCTCCATATTCAGCGCATCCATAATGGTGATAAAGTCCTGCACCGTCTTTGCAACGTACTTTGCGTTGTTCCCCGACGATCCGCTAGAGTTCCCGTGCTCTATCGTCGACGGGATCCCGACCTCCAGCCGCCTGCTGGCTGCGGGGCAGTTGAGTCTGTATTTGCTCGAGAATGTCTTCAGATCCTCGTGTCCGATCATCTGCGACACCGACTTGTGCTGCAGCAGAAGCTTGTTGCACTCTGCGGTGTATTCGCTGGCTGACACCGAGTCCCGCGCAAACGCCCGCTCCAGGTACTCGAGCGACGTGACGATGGCGTACAGGGCCGCCATGTTCTCGTATGTCTCGCGCTCGGCGGTCGAGTTGTATAGTCTGACCTCGTCCATGGTGACTAGATAAACAAGTAAATACACTAAAACTAATAGACTACAGATTGTACAGAATAATTGCATTGTGATGGTCCATTTCCTGGGTAGTTGCGTTGTTTTTATCAGATGGGCGTGCATGGTGCAAAAGTATGGGGCAGAGCGTCTGCGGACAATTTAAGCGGGACGTTTTCCTCTGCTTTCCTTTTTTTCTTCATAGTGCGACAGACAATAATAAAATAAAACCCCCTAGTATTCAAACAAAAAGATATAAAGCTACTGATACTTGCTGTATCCGTCCACCAGCTGCATCCAGTCGTTGTTGGCGATTAGATTGGCCTCCACATCCGGCGCAAGATTAAACTCAAACAAGTAGCCGCCGGTTTTGGGGCTGTCGGGCATGATGAACACGCTGTTGGCAAACGGATGCGGCGCCTGGCGAACCATGGCTGGAATGCCCGAGCCAAAGTCGACGCCGTAGTGGGGAAACCTGAACTGGTTGCTGATTCCCAGCTTGTTCTTCTTCCGCGCATACTGCAGCATAGCCCAGGCGCTGACGGCCGGATGTCTGCTGACCAGATGCCCGACCTGTCCGATGTACTGCTTGTTCACGGCCAGTACCGCGCGATGGACCTTCAGCGCCATTGCGGCCAGCGCCTCCTTGGTAGGCGACTGCTGGATCTCGTCCCGCGAAAACACCGTGCTGCCGCCAACAACCATGTTGCCCACGTATTCGCCGGCGCTCGGGTGGTCGATGCGTGGGCGAATGTTGATGTTGGCCGCCGCAATCAAGTTCATCGGATTCCCCAGTCTGTTGCCCGACATCCTGCGGATCATCCTTGGAACCGGCCTGCTCCACCAGTCGGTGGCCGCCTTCTCCTTCGCCTGCCCAACAACAATCGCCAGATACGCGGTGATGACGTCGTTGATGGTGTAGCGGGTGCCTTCCGGCGCATGAGCCTGCACTTTGGTGCGCAGCGCCTCCATCTTCGCGGACGAGACGTGGAAAAAGCTGCTTGATCGGGGAGTTGCGTACGAAACCGCCCGCAGCACTCTTGCGCGCATCGCGGGCGACAGCCACGCAAAGGCTCTTGAGAAGGCGGATTCTGCTGTCAGATTCCTAACTACCGCTGGCTCCAGGTCGATGATCTTGCTCGAGCGGTAGCTTCTGTGGAACGAGCGGTCGTGGTTGTACTTTCTCGCGGGGAACGGCTCGCCGGCATCTTCTTTGGCGTGCTGCTGCATCCATCTGGCGATTTCCGCCCACCGGTTCATAAACTGCGAGTACCCGTATCCGTCGGTAATGTAATGGGCTATGCTGGCAAACACAAGCACCCCGCTGTTGTTCTTGAACCGAACGATGCGGAAATGCGCTGGTTCTACTTTTCCGCGAATCAGCCCCGATGACACCGGCGGCCCGTACTCCCTGCTCAGACCGTCGATGGGAAGCTTAAGGATGTTGAACCCGGACTTGCGCATGGCTGCGTAGTCCAGGCTGCAGTAGCAATCGGTATAGCTTGGCATGTTTAGATTGTCCTTGTCTATTTCAACATACAAGCGGCTGTTGCTGGATGTGGCCTTCAGCTGTCCGGCCAGGATGGGAAACTCTTCCATTGTTTTGTAAAACGCCCTCTTCATCACATTTGCCGGCATAAAGTCCTCTGGCGACTCGTTGGCGCTGTTCTCAAACCAGTAGCAGACCGATACGCTGAGCAGATACACGCCAGCATCAGTTCCGTCAAGCCAGATTGTCTGTGAATCAACAGTTTCTTTAAACAGATCCATTTTCTTTTCTACAGTGTCTAAATGAAACGAATTCTCCTCTTTTCCTTTTCCCCCCTTTGCTTTCAGTTGCTCGTTGGACAAGTACTACTACTTTATTAAAGTTGTAACAATTGAAGTTGCTCACGTATAAAGGAATTTCTCTCTCTAATACGAATACAATTGAAACCTATTGAAAAATGCAGGTAGGAAGGAGAAGAAAAAAAAGACCAGCGTTGTTGTTCTGGGATTTCCTTGTCAGATAGAAAGGAAGGCAAAACCCCACCACATAAATACCCGGGGCCTTTTCCTTTGTTTTCCTCCTATTTCCTGTGTCTTTGCCCCAACCCCAAAAAAAACAAAGAGCAGGCGTGGAGATTGAAATTGTGGTTGGGACCAGTTTCCGCATATGCATCTATATTATAATATATCGATGTAGAGTAAAGTCTTGCGGTTTCCATGTCGTGTGATTTAGCCAATTTCCTCGTAAAAGCTGCGGCATCTTCCCGATTATTGGGGCGAGAGAAGAAGGGGGGAGTGTTTCTGGAATGGCCCGTTTGCCGGACCCGTGTATGCATCTCATTCTATCCTCTTTTCTTGCGTAGAAGCACAACTAATAAGATTTTCGCTTTAATTTCATTCTTACCAGAAAAAAAAGTGGCATGGTGGGGCTACAAGTGCAAGTCATGTCTGTCCACCAGCCTCATCCAATCCCTGCTTCCGACAATGTGTTGGGCCACGTCCGGCGCAACATTGAACTCAACCTCGTATCCGCCGGTCCTTGGGCTGGCTGGCATAACATACGCAATGTCCGCGAAGGCGTGGGGAGCATGACGCACCAGCGTAGGAATTCCAGCGCCAAAGTCAACGCCATAATGTGCAAACTTTACCTGGTTGCTTGTTATCAGCTTGTTTCTAATTTTCGCATAGCAAAACGTTTGGCGCAGGTAGTTGTTGGGGTTGCGGTTCATCAGATATCCAAGCTGGCCAATGTACTGCTCGTCGGTTGCCTCGACCTCTTCGTGTATCCTGAGCGCCAAAGCACAGAGCGCCCTATCGTCGGTGGATTCCTTGTTGATCAGGTTGGGAGGAAACACAATGGATCTTCCGAAAACCATGCTTCCCATATATCTTTCAGCGTCTGGCTGGTTTATACGCGTCCGCATGTTGATAGCAACACATGTGAGGAACCCTGGGAGCTTGGGCTCGCCTCTTTTTCCAAGAACACTGCGAATAGCTGCGGGTACTGGTCTGCTCCACCAGTCGGCAGAGGCTCTTTCCTTTGCCAATGCCACAACAACGGTTATGCAGGCAATAATAACATCGTTGATTGAAAGCCGCGTGCCCTTTGGAGCGTGTGCTTGCACACGCTTGCGAAGGTCGTCCATAGTCTGCGCTGAAATATGGAAATAGCAACAGCTGTGGCCAAGGACCTGCGAAATGGCCCTGAATAGCCTTCCGCGCGTCTCTGGCGAAACCCAGGAAAACAGACTTGCTACATAGCTGCTGGATGAAACTGTGTCGAGTGTAAAGGTGTCCAGCGCAGTTGTTTGATTCAGGTGGTAATTTGCGTGGATTGAGCGGTCGTGAAGGTACTTGTAAGACGGTAGCTGTGTCTGAACAGAGTCCTGGGTTTTCTGTAGCCATCTGGAGATCTCAGCCCATCTGTTCATAAAGTGCGTGAAACCATATCCGTCGATAAGACAGTGTCCAATGCTAGCAAATACGAGAACACCACTGTTGTCCTTGAACCTGATAATGCGGATATACGCCTGTTTAATCTCTCCGCCTACCAGTTTCAAAGGAGCCGGAACACCGTACTCTGCGCTCAGGTTGACCGGGAGCTTGCGCAGATCATATCCTGATTCGCGGATGGCAGAGTAGTGCAGATCGCAGCACGTATCCGAATAAACCGGCATGTTTAGGTTATCCTTATCTACTTCCAGATACATACGGCCATCAGAGTCTGCCTTTACATGGCTTGCAATGTTAGGATAGTCTACAATCGTCCTGTAAAAGGCTTGTTCCAGTATTGCCGGTGGCATAAACGTGTCCCAAGCGTCACACGCTGTGTTTTCGTACCAGTAGCACATGGAGATGCGGACGATGGAGCATCTTGCATCAAGACCATCGAGATAATTAATGCTTGAAGAAACGGTGCTAGTGAACAAATCCATGGCAAGTGTGGAAATATCTTGAATGTTCAAAGTATATGGATGCGAAAATATTAAAACGTGTAAAGGCGGTGTGGAAATGAGGGCCAAGAAAAGAAAAGAAGAAAAGAAGAATGCGAGTGGCTGACTTCTTTTCTTTCTTGCGTGTCAGCCCTTGCTACTGTTGCGTCAATGACTATAAGCTAGTCGAAATTGACTGAAGAGAGAAGACAATGGTGCCAACATCTGATCAGACTCCATGTGCTAATTTTTTGAACTGTGAAGATGCAGACACTTGAGATTAGCTACGTTTGCTTTGGTCCTTCTAATCTTTATAAAGCGTAAAAACTTTTTGCCAATAATTTTTAGTGCAGATAATTGCAGGCGTTATTCCAACACCTAAATTTCTAGGAAATATAGAAAATAAGCTCACACAGCTGTTAAAAATAGCGATATTTAGACACAAACAACCAACAAAATAATACATCAAATATGCCTCAAATCTACAATATCATTTGCTCTGTTATTTGTAATAAACTGGCAACGTCTACTGCTAAAACCCATTTCAGAGCTTGGACTACCTTACTATTTGTTGTAACTTATTAATAGAAAATTAAAGAACTCAAAGATTAAATGTCAAACGCATGTGTGTCCACCAGACGCATCCAATTCTTGTCGTTCACAACCAAATTGGCCACATCTCTGTCAAGAGACATTACGACATCGCAGCCACCAAGATCAGGATGACTCGGCATAATGAAAACGGTGTTGGGATAGGAGCGGAACAAGGGACGAGCAAGCAGCGGAGTACCATCGCCAAAATCCAGGCTATAATGGCCAACCTTGCTAATACAGGAAACCATGATCCGGTTTTTAAACTGGGCATTATGGATGGCGAGGCGCATGTGCGTATCAGGCTCTTTGTTCAAAAGGTAATTAAGCTGTCCGACATACCCGGTATTCATAGACAACAGGGATTTGCGGATCTCCGACGCTATTGCCAAAAGGTTTGGCACACTCGGTTCTGCCTGCACGGCTTCTGTGGGAAGCAAAACACTCTGCACAAAGGACAAGTTGCCGACAAACCGCATCGCGTCAGGGTGCTTTGTGCGTGGACGCATGTTGACAGCGAAGGCTGCCAGCGTTTCTAGCCGCGGACTCTTGCTTCCCAACAGCGAGCATGTTAGTCTGGACAAAAACCTATTGCCATGCTTGTCGGTCCGCGTATTATGGACGGCTTGTCCAATAACCATGGTAATAAGCGCTGTTATCACATCGTTTGCAGAAAGTCTGGTTCCGGCTGGTGCGCATTCTTGAACGGACTCATGAAGCTCCTGCAGTCTGTTGGCCGGTATATGGAAACTACAGCAAGCAAACTGGCTTGGCTTTGTGATTGCCTTGTAAAGAATATTGCGCTTGCCAATAGATAAGCGCGAGAGAAACTTGGATAACATGCTGGCAGAGGCAACCGCTTCAAGTGTTAGTTTATTAATAGCCTGGGTATCGTGTATCCTGTAGCCAGCATGGATGGCTCGGTCGTGGATGAAAGGTTCGGTTGATGGTGTTGGCTTTGTTTTGTCGTGCATCCATTGTGATATTTCAGTCCAGCGGCTCATAAATGCAAACTCGCCGTATCCGTCAACAAGAGCGTGCGCAATGCCAACAAAAACAAGAACACCTCCTTGCTTTTTAAACCTGCGTATGTGGAATATTCCAAGCTTTGCACTAGTGGTAGCAAATCTTGTCGCAGCAGTAACGCCGCACGCAGAGTGGAAGGTTTCGGGAAGTAAGTTTGTGTTGAATCCGGTAGCCTTTGTCTGCTGAAAGTCAATGTCCCAGCAGCTGTCTGTGTATTCGGGCATGTTGAGATTGTTCTTGTCCACCTTTACACACCCACGACTGTTCTTTTCAGTTTTAAAGCGTCCTGCAAGTATTGGAAAGGCTTGAAGCGTCTGGTAAAAGGAGTTGCGGAGAATCTCGGGTGCCATAAACGTTCCTGAGAATTCGGTATCAGAACAGGCCGTGTTTTCAAACCAGTAGTAACATGGAATGTAAACGGAAGAGATGAGCTCGTCAAAGGCATCCATATAGAATGTCTGGGATTTCACGGAGCTAATGAATTCGTCCATTTCTTGAAATAGCTATCTGCAAACGCTGTAATAATAAGAAGGATACGAATAGATGTTACGTTTAAAATATTTTGGCAATTAAGGAGCATGTAGAAAAGGGAATATGATGGTTGGAAACAGGGCACTGATTAAACAAGACATCTGTTCTTTTCTTTTTATATCCCAAGTATCGTTCCTTGTTTATCCTAGCTGTTGAGCGGGTGAGGGAGCTGCCTTTCTGGTCGGTGCTTGCGGACATGCCTTTGAATCAAAACCAAAAGGTTGCAAGTGAGCAAAATAAAAAAGCATATGAAACAAAGAACGTATATGCACTAATGTGTGGCGTCCAAAAATTCCATTATCATTTTCCAGCTGGATCTTTTTCATTTCATTGTTTTCTAACAAATAGATGCCAAAAATGCATTAATACAAGACAAGGAACTGCCTGCATTGTGTATTTGGTTGGATAAATAATGAAGAAAACATGGTAATGGCTTTTATTTTGACGTATTTCGTATTGTAGCTTTAACGAATTGTGATAAAGTGGTTATTGAGCTATGCAAGTGCTCGTTTACACTTGTCTGGTGAAATGCCGAATCAGAGACCTAATCACGATCAGATCAGCA